>MJUT01021625.1:23402-42424 GCA_002080005.1 Gigantidas platifrons | reverse complement strand
TTTTTTATATGATATTAAATATTGATCTCGTTTTCTAATATTATCTAAAATTTCTGAAGTCATCCATGGTTCGGAATTCTGTTTAATTTTTATTTCTTTATATGGAGCTATTGAATTTAAAGTTCATTGTTCACTGTAATGAATCTTAACATATATTGAGGTATTTTTATGTTTAATGATTTGAGGTGAGAGGAGGTTGTTCGTTTTGTTGTTATTGGCTGGATTGTTGACCTGTAACTGTTTACATGTACAATTTCTTTTCGTAATACATGTACATTGTACTTACCAAAAGCCCCTTATGAAGATAAGTATCTACTTTATATATTAAATGATGTAGTATTTAAAGAGCATCGCTGATGAATGGAAGAAAACCTGCGAAGTTTAATTATGAAAATTAACACCTTTAAATACCGGATTCATGCGATTACGATTGGGGGATTGACGAGTTATAAAAAAAATGTGATATCTAATTTAGTACGAACAACACGTTTCCGGAATGCCATTGATCGGTACACCCAAACTCAGAAGATTGGAAAGACCAATAATTTAAAGGTGCATGGCAGCAAGGAAACACAAGAGCTCACACTCGGAAGCATGTGGTTACATATGCCCAAGGGAGATACACGTTAGTTTTAATATTAATTAGATTATTGAGGAAGTCTAAATATTATGTCTTATAAATAATGTCAATGCCGAAACATTGAATACTGGACGGGTGATATCCTCTGGGAGTAATGGTCCACCAGCAGAGATATCGACTCAATGATAGTAATAAACAAGTAGATATGTCATCTAAAACTGTCATTCGAATATGTCATAGGAATGTTTCGGCTCCATAATGATATACTAACAATTGCATTTTGCTAAATATTTCACTAGGCTTGTAGATGTCCTATTTCCAGTGTATATCATACATTTGAATATAAATCTACCTATGTTGTTAATGTGACGACTACCAGGCGGGAAAAGTCTGCATTTGGATTCAGTCACTGTATAAAAGTTAGATTTTGTTTTATGCCATACCATCCAATCCATCGTGATAAGCATACATTACATATCAATACTGTCAGATTCGTATGTGCAATTCTTCAAAATGTCCTTACAAATGGTGAGGTTATAATAGACACGCTATGACGGAAACGGACTTAACGATGCTAATGAACCAATAATAAAGGAGTATCAGTTAACGGCCATCATTGGATGTCATGCTACAATTGGCCGTATTTGATATTTTTTATTTATTTATTTTTATATAGAAGAATCAGAATTCAACAGTTCAAAAATGCGTAATATCATGTTGATACAAAGACCCTCTCGTTCTGATGCAATATATCTCCAGTGTTATGTAATAGAGTAATGCACGCCAGGGTTTGAATTCAAATATAAAGCGTTTATCAAATGACTTTGGAAGTCACCATATCACGATGTATATTCATAACGACTCCTTTCCCGATTAAATCGGCGTTCTTGCCTCCTTTCCGAATCAGGAAACGCTTCCATTCCAACTTTTGATTTATTTTCACAACAGACGGTGAGTACGTTTTGACAATTTATCTTTTTATTGCCATATTTAGTGACTGAAAACATAGATGACGGAACACAATATACATACAAGAAATCGAAATAAGATCCTACGTGATCTCACTGGGCGATGATGATTTTATTTTCAGCGCACAAAAAATATTTGTTACATATCTACGCAACACCAAGAAGGAAAATTCCAATAACGTGATGTTTCTCGAGTAACAATTTTAAGACAATAACAGTTCCATTGAAATATATAATAGGTTTATATCAAAGTTTGTATGTACATGTACATAAAGTACGATTATTGTAAAACAAGTATAGAACGCCTCTTTTCAGAGCATGGAAACGATTCTTTTCGGATAACCATTCACATTGTTCGATTATTAATCATTTACTTTACAACATTTCAGTGTGTGAAATATGAGGTAATATTGATAAAGGAAGGTTGACCGAGTCACTAGTCGAGTTCTACATGGCTTCCGCTTTCAAATCGAAAGTCAGTAATGGCAAATGTGCTTGACCGAAGTCAAAGTCTAGCAAAAGTTGGTTCGGTCTGGCAGATATTTTAGTTGAATATATAAGAAAAAAGTCAAACTATGCCATTCGGTCAAACAAATACTAAAACTATTTCGCCAAGACTGACATTTATACATAAATTTATGATTTGATTCTAAAATGAAGTACTTTTGATGTTTAACAGTGAAATTATTATATCACCCAACGTCTTTGTATGCCAATAAAGTTGGTGTTTTTAGCATTTTTAGACATGTCATCGGGCACGTCCGATGCTCTCATTTTCATATTAATATTTAGGTTTTCTTTGTGAGTCTGTCTTTAATTGTTCTGTGTTATTTGTGTGACGTTTTTTCTTCTGGACTTTGTCACGTTCTTTTACATATTTTCAGTCATGACAATATCGTTCAAACATCAGCGATTCACCTTCTGAAAGGAATCGTTTCCAGAATGGATGTTATATTCGACTGATCGGAAAAGAGGCGTTTTTTGTTTTTTTTTGTAAATCACCAATTTTTCGGAAATTTACTAAAAAAAATGAATCCACAAAACACGAATGTATAACAAGAACGGTACCAGATTGACTAAAAAAAATGAATCCAGAAAACACGAATGTATAACAAGGACGGTACCAGATTGCAAAATAAGGGTGGTTATTTAATTGTCTGTCTCATATTTTGAACATTAAAAAATGATTTATATACGACACACTCACCTCACCGTTTAGTGTCACAGATTTCGTCCAGATGATAGGTCAACTAACCCTTTTCAAGCTATTTTTAGTTACTATGATGATTGAAATGTTCCGTGAACTGCTCAGAAAAGTCTTACATACCTTTTGTTTTCATATCAATCAGTTTGAAATGCATGTTGTTAGAACATAGCTCCGATAGGTTGGGTTTTCCGATTGGGGAAGGAGGCAAGAACATCGATTTAATCGGAAATGAGTCGTTATGAATATACAGCGTGCATATGGCTGGAAGAATAATGCTGAAAGTAACGATAATCAACGATGATCCAACCCAAACTAAAGTGTTTGAATTATATTTGTGTTGTTTCCTTCTGTACTTTCAATGTCTATATATTTTCTATGATATAACCTTCATTTGTCTTTAGGGTTATGGTGATTGTTGTGATGTTTAACGCCACTTTCAACAATATGTCAGTTATTTCGTGGCGTTCAGTTTTATCAATGGAAAAAACCACTGACTTGTCAGAAGTCACTGACATACTTTATAAAATAATGTTGTATCGAGTACACCTCGCCATTAGCGGGATTCGAACTCACAACGAGAAAATACATCAGATTTGTCATTTTGACCTCCGTGTTACATTGATAGGTAGGAATACACGACGTTATGTCATTCATTAATAGAAGAATATGAAATGTTGATTATTGATTTTCTTAGCTTGATATGATATGCGTTGTTTATCGTTTGATATCCCTATCATATTCGGACATGTTCTTGTTTAATCCACTGGCATACGTACGCTGTATGTATAGTTATAGTCCAATACCATATGATACGTCACTATGGAAGACAGATAAATAAATAGATAAGTAGATATTAAATTTAGTGCGCACAACGCGTTTTTGGAATAAACGTTGGTTACTGATAGCGATTTGATCAATTCAACATAGAAACCTTTTGAAATGTCATTAGGTTTATCTGATGTCATTTCTAAGTAGTTCTGGTAATTGGGCATCAAACCACTTCCAGTAATAAAATGATACATTATTTTGCAATTTATTGTTGAATAATCGCTACACCGGATACTTTCAAGATCCAGGCATATTATTTTATCAGGTTGCTGTCCGGAACCGGAAGTGGTCCTCATCAGTAAGTATGTATCAGTCGATATAAATATATAAGAATACAAACCATTAAATGAAAATATGAGAACGATATAGCCATTAAAATATTTTAACGAAGATTTTTTTTATAAAGGAAACAAGCCATTAAAATAGTTTAGCAATCGTTTTATTTATAATTATAATAATGATTTAAACTTAATTGTTGTAAAGCAGTATAATATTTCATGTAGAACGGAACTATAAGTTGGCGTGCACTATCCCCGATATTTGATCTCGTGCAACGTGACTTTAAATCAGGACGTCATCAACTGGATTAAATGGTGCTCTCACCATTATCAAGTTTATTCATCCAATAAATGGGTTATTGCGTGCATATTGATGAATATTGTCCGTCCCAGAATAATAAGATGTACTCGTTCCCAATCTCGTGCGTGAAATATAATATACTGATTGTGACGACAATATTTAACAAATAGTTCATGGCACTGAGGGCCATATGGCCCGAAGTGACATGAACTATTTGTTATATTATACTAAATGACTGATCAGTCCATAAACTGTTCGTTATTTGCATTTTATGTTTGTTCTTCTTGTACACATTTTTATATTGTTTTTTTTTTTAACTGGAGATAACTTTTTGATGTCAGAATTTGTCAGCTTTCTAGTTTCTTTGTTTTTATTTTTGATTGTCTGTGTTTTCGTCCTGATGTTTTCTTGGTAGTGTACCATTCTCCCCTTCTATTTGAAGTTACATGTAAGATGAATAGATAGAAGGCAAAGAAAATTCAGAATTTTCAGGGGAGGTCCATAAACTGTCATATGAAATTACCCATGGTACCATAAACTGAACCAACCAAACTGCTACCATCAATTAACAAACAGTAAAAAAAAACATACAGAAATATAACCGAAAAGGCAAAAACACTGATGTAGCTTTGATCGACATCTACTGTCATCTAGCAATGAATTCTGGTTAAGTCGATGCTAGGGGCCATCTTTAACTTACTATGAAGTATGAGCTATTTGCCCATTGTTGAAGGCTTCATTGTGACTTCAAGATGAAAAACAACAATAAAAGCGTTGTTCCATTGCTATCTTTTATCTTGTATATATTAAGATTTTGTCTCATGTACATTTACTCCATATCCTTTCACTATTTCATTACTAATATATACTAAATAGTGTTTGGATTAAACTTAAAATTATTAAAACCAAAAGACCATCAACAAGTATCAGTACACTTTGAATATTTGCTTGGGCATCCAACAATTTGTTTCTGTTAGTACATGTAGTTGCATCATAATAACAAAATAATTTGTTTCAATCATATTTATAATCGACAAATCTTTTTGGGAAAACAATTAAATAACAATTAACATGACGTGAACTTTTAATTATTTTTTTTCGAAAATTGTCAAATTTGAATTAAACAAATAAATTCCATTTCATGTTCTTCAGTCACTGATTATAGTTTAAGTTTACGGTACAACCATGAAATACAAATGAGGGTGGTTGTTTTCTTGTGGTAGTTGTGCTGCAATGAACTTCATTATATTTATTGACTTTTTCATGTACTATTGTTTTTTTGTTTGCGGTTTCAAAATTTGTAATATCGTGTAAAACCATTTCGGACTGTGATGCCGATAAGTACAATAATTCATCAATATTGTCATTTTCATCAAACATAACGTTGTCGGCATTTTCTTGAACAACAATACTTTCAGCTGATTGTTCATTATGAGTTTCAATGTTATTTCCACTACTCGTGTCAGGTGCTGTAGCTTCCCTTGGAACAAGACTACTTAATGTCTCTGAAATTTTTCTTTTCTGAGTGGTCGAAGTATCTCTTGAATAACTTTTGATAGATGCTTCATTGCGGTGTCCCGAAACGGTAATAATATGACGAGCTTCGAACCCGGCCTCGTCCAATGCCGTTATAGTTGTCGCTCTAATACAATGGTTGGTGTATTGTGTTGATAATTTTGCTAGTTTTGAGAGATCCGCCATCATACTGCCTAGTCTGTTTTTACCAAGGGGACGTTTCTCATACCAAACTGATTCAAACTCCATGAAGGAATTGCGTGGTGTTTGAAACAGTGCAGGACATTCAGGATTTCTCTTTGACAGATATTTACGAACACTATTAACTGGACACAATTCAGTGTGTGTTGCATACATTCTAACAGTTTTATTGTCTTGTTCGGAACTTAACATACCCTGGTGATTCTTGGTAACCTCAGACCTGACCTGACATAAGTATTCTTTTCCCTTATCGTCGGTTTTGAATGCAAACATTGACGGGGTAAGCTCCCTCTGATTTTCTCTCCCCCTTCTGCAGAAGTGCAGGCATATTTCAAACCACACCTTGTTCAAAAGGCCACTAGGAGAATTTACATTAAAAGCAACGGATAAATACAGTTTCTTTATATCTGTGAGTTCAATACCGTCTTTATGATCGATGTCGCCCTTACCCTCTCGTTGTACCAGTTTGCACATTGATATGAACATGTCATTAGACTTCTTAAATTCAACACCCTTAGTAATATCAAAACCCATTGTTTTGGAGATATGGCGAGCAATTCCACTACGAATGGCTAGCAGAGATGTTCTTTTATAAAGTTCCCCTTTTCCACTACGAAGCTCGGCATAAAAGGTCCTCAGGCACTCATCAAGTTCTGTTTTTGTCCAGTTATCAATGTCTTGTGGTATATCTTTTTCACTGAGATATGTTCAAAATGTCTTTGTGGCAAACTTTGTTGCATTTTTTGTGTTTTCCGAGTCCTTAGCATCAGTTATTTTAACCAAATCGTTCTCGGACAAACTCGCAAATCGTCCAGCTAATTCTCACTATAAAAGGTGGAACAAATCCGGACCGATAAAAAGCAGAAATATTATAATGGACCGGACAAGAGATTACGCACAAAGGGAGATAATTTATATAGCATTTCGGCCCGGAGCTCCTGTCCATATCGCAAAATATGGACCGGCTGCGCTAACAAAGACAAATAGGGAAAATAAAACGTAAAGTATAATATTCACAAATAATGATGTAATAATCCTACGTTATCAGTAGAACGCTTACACAGCTGTGCTTCAAAAGATGGATTTAAAGTCTGAACATCTATTTATACAAATTTGTTGTAATTCCAAGAGCCAACGAGGTTTTTTGTTCTTATTATTAATCACCCTAAGGTCATACATGTAATTAGGTTTTCAATAACGATTATAACCGGTGTCCCAAACCAAATCAATAAGGTGTCCTACACCGCCACAATTTTCTTTCTTTCCTGTGCCAGACCCTAGGCTATCTCATGAAATTTTGTCGTTTGGTAATTTAATCGACCATTGCTGTTTGCGGAATGGAAATGATTGCCCTGTGTTTGGCGAATGCCACGGACCGTATATGTTAGACAACACACTGCATCTATAAATCAGCTAGTGGGGACATTGTGGTCGTGATCATATGGGAATTTGATTTACAACACTTGTCCAATCAGTGTCTATTACCATTAAAGTTGTTAGTTTTAATCCCGCTCATGGCGAGGGCTACTCGATACAACATTATGTGATAAAGTTTGCCTGTGACTTACGACAGGTCAGTGGTTTTCTCACCAATAAAAGTGCACGTTGGAATGACAAACTACATTGTATATTACCCTATTTACTTTCTCCATTTTTATATGTTACAATAGGCTCCTCCCAGTACCGCTCTTTTTCTTACTGATTTCCGCATGAAAACAGTGTTCATTTGATGATAAAACAAACACAACGAATCAATCCTTTATATATCTTACCCTTCCGGAGCACACGAGTTCACCCCCGGTTTTTAGTAGGGTTCATGTTACGCGATTTTAAGTTTTATATGCATGATTTGTACACCATTGTTTGTCCTTTTTCGTTCGGCCATTATATTGTCTGTTCTTCTTTGATTTACGGATTCTGATTAACCCTTTGGCATCTTCAAACTCTTCTTATTGTACTGGAAAATGCCATATTTTGTGCATTTTTCAATACAAATTTAGTTTAATGTGATCAGTGTGATTGAACTTACATTATACACATTCGACATTTGGTAAGAATATACAAATATTGAGTAATGTAGCATAACAGAAAGAACATTATTGGCGTGAATGAGTGATTGCTGTTTAATGCTAACTGGTAAGCAAATGTTTAGCCAGCTTGTGGCCAGACCAAGTTAGGTTTCGATGAGATGATGTATGTGTTTGTTTTAGACCACTACACTTGATGTTGACCTACAATGACTTGAAAGTGTGTTATTATTGAGATTACAGCGATGTTTGAAGTAATAACATGTAACCTTGTTTACTAAAACGTAGATATCTAATGTAGTGCGCACGACGCGTTTCTGGAATAACCTTCATCGGGTATGCTCAATATCGACATACAGGAAGGCTAAATAAATTAGGGTTATTGTGTTTAACGCCATGTTCAACAATGTTTAAGTTATATCGTTGGCGGTCAGTTTTATTGGCGGAGGAAACCGGAGAAAACCACCAACTTGTTGTAAGTCACTGACAAACTTTATCACATAATATTGTATCGAGTACGGGAGCGGGATTCGAACTCCCAACGTTAGTGGTGATAGGCACCGATTGCATAGATATTGTAAATCCAACTATCATAAGATCTAGTTAAATACCAAGCAATGTCTGAAGATACACATATCCATGTTGAAACAATTATTGGCCTACGTACTCTGACAATACTGAAGCTTTGTTACCTTTATTACAAACAAAAACAATATAAATCCCCTTATACAATCATACTGAGCTTTTAAAGTATAAACAAGAAACAATTGTCAGCAAACACAAAAATGTACACTTTTGACAATACACAAACATGGAAAATCAGACGATGTTAACCCATACCATGTTTTGCAATTGATTTCCTAGTAACCAAAGTTTTGTTTTTAATTCATTTCACTGTTGAGGCTTTCATTATTTTCTTGCAAATATTATCAGCAAACGTTGCATAATAACAATATACCTTTAATTATAAGCACATTTGGTAGCCATTGGTTTGGAATGTTGTTTTTCCTGTCTTACAAAAAATAAACAAAAATTTACGAAACAGCACAATCGCCTTTTGATCTAGTAGATCTCTTCATTTTCGGTTTGCTTCCTCTTCGAATCAAACTGCGACTGCGTGAAAATTTTGACTTGTCTTCTGTATGCTCTTCTTCCGGATGTGAACAATCTCCTTCCGGGCATTCTAATGAATGTACGCTCATTCTTCTAAGCAAGAAGCGGTCAGTGTGTTTGACCCTTGGCGTTTTTACCTGCTCTAATAATAATTTGAAAATGTCTGTGATTCCCATGTCATTTTTGGCTGAAACTTCAATAAAACCACCACCTAAATCTTCGTTGTAAGCCCAATTAAGAGCATCGAACCTTTCAATTTGTCTATTGTTTTCTTCGTCTAAGTGATTACCGACAATTACACAGGGAATTTCTTGATAATTTTCTCGAACTTCCTTAATTTGTTCCCATAATTGTTTCACTTCTTCAAACGTTTGTTCATTTGTAATTGAATATACGAGAACAAAGCCGTGAGCGTTTACAATGGACAAGCGCCTCATTGCTGGGAAGGAAATATTCCCAGCCGTATCAAGAAAATCAACTTTTAAATGAGTTCCATTGATGTCATATTCCTTCGCAAACAAATCTTCTATAGTTTCTTTGTATTTTTCACTATACGTTCCGAACAAAAAACGCTGTAAAACAGAACTTTTCCCAACACCTCCGGCTCCAAGAAAGACAACTCTATTTCGTTGGTCAATATCCACCATGATTGGATGATGAAATATGCATATAAATCAAACAATTGGTTGAAAACTTGTCATGTTTTTTTTTCCAAAGAAAATCGGAAGTGAAAGTCGACAGCAGTTCGATATGTACTACGTTACATTAACTCCAAATGTGATCTTTAATGAATTTACTGAGCATTGATATCCATGTAGATTTCATATCACTTGTCAAATTCAGAAGATCTCATTTACAAAGGAAGGATATATACTTGATGTAGATATTTACCAATGACAAGACACGACCACCTGTTGATTGGCAAGATTCTTCACCTGTAAAGATATTTAATAACACAAATTAATTAATTACAGTGTAACATACAAAGAAATCGATGTTTTTCACAGTTAAAATTGAGGTATAAATTTCTGGTCGATAACAGATGATAGGAATTTGTCTAGGTTATTCAATACCTGGTCATATACATAATGACCAGGTATTGTATAATCAATTTAGCCTATACTCTCTTTGTCGAGTGTCATGATTACCAAATATTACTAATTTAGTCAGTCTAAGCCAGATTAGATTGAATGAGTATCAGCTCAAAAGCATTTCCTTCAATTACAACATATGTGGTATATGAAAAATATTCAATAACACAAGACAAAGAAAGTATGGGCTAAATATTAATGTATATGTTGGCAGATGTGAAGATTGTTTATATATCAGCTTGTTTTAAAAATAAGGGTATATTAACAAAAATACTATTCTAATTCACTATTAATAGACACATAATATACTTCCATTGATTCCGTGGCTGCGAACGTATGGTAGTAGGATTTACAACTACCTATGTAATCCGTACCTATCACCATTGATGTTGTGAGTTCGAATCTCGATCAGGGCGAGGTGTACAACATTATGTGATAACATTTTGTCAGTGACTTACGACAGGTCGGTGGTTTTCACTGGGTCCTCATGTTTCCTCCAATAATAAAACTGACCGCCACGGTATAACTGAAATATTGTTGAAAGTGGCGTTAAACACCATCAAACAAACAAATCCAAGGATTCGACTTACCAGATATTTCACGGCTACAACAACAACAAAGAGAGTGTGACTTAAGTATATATTGTTATCATTATTATGTGTTAATGACGCCGTCCTTGACAATATGTCATCCATATCGTGGCGTGAAATTTACTAAATTAAGCAAATCAAAATTACACTATGAAATAGGTGTCAATACATCACAGTTTGCAAAGCCGTAATTATATACATGTACCCCAACAAACAATACGGCTACACGGGAAGGATAAAAAAAAATATTAGAAAATTTAAGAATTGAAATATAACACAAGTCTATATTTAACGATTCAAATATGTTTTGAATGAAATTAATAAATTGTGAATTTGTATCAATTTGTTTAATTCGCGATTATGTAAAACAATATACAGAAAAGTCATTTTATATAATGTTAAACAATGCAGTGCTTAAAATAATAAGTGGTTCTATCAAAATCATGAAATTGACTAGCGTTTATTAACCAATCATTGGAAATTTGAATCGATTTTTATGAAAGTCATTACATAATAAACATAATAAAAGGTGCAACTTGTTTCACAAAAAATGCAAAACCTACATTAAATGACGTCATCCTAACTAACAGAAAAAACTTGCTCCAAAACACCACACATTTTAATTGTGGATTGAGTGACGTCCATAACATCATTTCGGTACAAATGAAATCAGATATGCCATCTACAAAAAAAAAAACATTTAAAACATACAGAAGCTATAAACAACTAAATGAAGAAAATTTCTTGCAAGATCTGGAACAGGCAAATTTAACCACATTGATAGAAAATGCGGATAATGTAAATGAGGCATACAACATATAAAATTTAATTTGGATGGGAATGAAATTCTGTGTGAAAATGAGGTAAAGCTTCTGGGGGTGACAATAGATTGTCATCTAAAGTTTAATACACATATCTCTGAAATTTGTAAAAAAAGCTTCAAGGCAGTAACATGTACTAAAAAGAATTGGAAACATTTATCTAAATTGGGGAGGCTAACTATTTATCACTCTTATATTATGTCTAATTTCAATTATTGTCCTGTGGTCTGGCATTTTTGTGAGGAAAGTAATACTAAAAAAATGGAAAAGATACAAGAACGTGCCTTAAGGTTTATCTATGAGGATTTTAATAGTGATTATGATACTCTTTTGTTAATGTCTGGTTTACCCTCTCTCAAATAAGACGTCTACGAATGATGGCCGTATAAATTTTCAAAATCCTTCACAAACAGTCACCGGCTTATCTCAATGACATTGTTAATTTTAAACATATATCTTACTCTTTTAGACGGCAACAAACAGTAGAAATTCCACAGGTGAGAACAACAAATTTTGGTCTGCATTCATTAAGGTATACTGGAGCTACACTCTGGAATGAGTTGCCTGACACAATCCGTGCGCAGACGAACCTAAACCAGTTTAAAAGTCTGATCAATAACTGGAATGGCAAGTCATGCAGATGTGGCTCCTGCAGATCTTAATTAATGCTTCATTTTATGTTGAATGCTTTCAGATTTTTTTTTTTTTTTTTTTTAGCTTTTAATATTGCTTTATTTATTTTTATTTTTGCTTTGTATCTGCAGATCTTAATATTTTTCATGCTTCATTTTATGCTGAGTGCTTTCATATTTTTTTTTTAGCTGATAGTATTGCTTTATTTATTTTTATTTTTGCTTTGTATCTGCTTTTTAGTCAATTTTTTAGTGCTTTAATGTTGCATGCAATTTTGCTTTCCTTATGCTATGCTTATATATATGTATGTATGTGTATCTGGCTAATGCTTCAACTGTTGTCTTATGTTATATGGCATGCTTGTGTATTTAATGTTTTAAATGTATGTGTTGTTACTGTTATTAATGTCGACAAAAAGCTCTACAGAGCTTATGTTTGTAATGTTTTATGTAAACCCGACTACTTAAAATAAAGTTTTTCTATTCTATTCTATTCTACAAAGATTACCTTTTTCAACACTCAGACGATAAAATTTGTCAGTGACTTGCGGCAGTTCGGTGGTTTTTTTTTCGGGTTGTCCGGTTTCCTCCACCACTAAAACTGACCATCACGATATAACTGAAATATTTTTGAAAGTGGCGTTAAACACCATACCCCTAACCCAATTTTCAACGAAGATCATATATTAGGCATATAGCATAGTATACCCGGAAATCAGTGTTGATTGAATTATGTCAATAAGAAAATCGTAAAATAATATACACAATGTAATATATCTATACTCAATTGGAAATAATCAGTTGTATACAGTTACGAAAATCCTGTTATTACATTGTGTATGTGTATATATATTTAAGGATTGATCGCAATTTGTGTTCGGTTCATGAAGAAATAACCTCAATCAGATTGTATACATGTGTAGCAAGGGTGTGTACAACCTGATTGGGGTTACTTCGAATGAACCGAACAAATAATTTCGATCAATCCTTATAAATTAATTCAAACTTTTTTTGCTATGATATTGAAAAATATATTTATTTTTTCAAAATAATGCAAATAATCGGAAATTAATTTAAATAACCCCAAAGGTGCCTCATTTAAAGAAAATCACCCCATGACAACGACACGCGACGCCTTGAGAACGACGTCTATTTTTTAGATTCAGTGCATTTACAAATAACCGCAACTTTTTAAACCAATCAAAACACGTTTTTAAAATGGCATGTGACTCTAAAATTAATTTATATAGATAATGTCTTTGACATTATTTTAATATTTTGTCATTATTATCCTGTCACTTGGACTCTACAATGTTTGTTATATTATGGTGGTTAATTTTATTAGTGATGGAGCTTGCGGATTCTGCTTTTGGCGTTAGGGATGAGGCGTGAAAACTGGTGGACAGTCAAGTCCGCTGCCGGTACACAGACTTGTAAAGGGGACAAGTGAAAAGTCCTCTCTAAATCCGCACCAGCAAGGTGTATAGAGTACCCGGAATAAACAAGCACCACAAGTATAGAAGAGAAGCTTTATCACATAGAGTTGTATTGAGTACACCAATCCGCACGCAAAAAATATTCAGTGAAGAAAGTATTTAATATGCTTTCACATTATCACATATTAAAGCTTTTCGAATAAAGGTACATGAGGTACATTGTCGACATTTTTTTTTATGTCACCTGGCACAAACAGCCATCTGATACGGGTATTCTTATCAATGCTCGTTTGTCTTGGCAGTCGAACATCTTTCAGCATTTTAATTCTAATATTTTCCCCTGAAATCATTGAACTCAATGGACACGACCCTAACCAAATATAGTTCTTTACAAAGTTTCATTTTTATCGACATTTTAAAATGTAACAGTAACCACACGAAACTTGATTGACAGTTAACTTATATTTCTGCAATATCGTGGGAATCAGTATTACTGTTGGAGGATACAGGAGTATCCCGAAGAAAAACATTGCCCTGCCATAAATCATTAAAAACTTCACCACATAAAGCGTATCGAATACACCTTGCTACTGTGGTTTTATGTTTATTTCAGTAATATCGTGGGCCAAGTGCGAGAATCAAGCCTACTACAGACAACAAGCCCTCTATAGTACTACTAATTTCAGTTATTTTAATACATAGACAATTTATAACCAAGTAAGATTTGAAAGAACATGTGAACCTCTGGTTTTAACATCGAGTAAACTTAGCAAAAGTAAGTTATGCTATATAACAGACAACTGTAATCAAACAACTTTTTTTTTGTTATTAGTAGTCGATTATGTCCCGTAGCAAGGCAGAAATGTGAGACCATATGCATTATACCGTTATGGTGTTTAAAGCCACTTTCAACAATAATTCAGTTATATCAGTGCCGCAAGTCACTGATAAATGTATCGAATTCACCGCGACTGAGCGCGATTCGAACTCGCAACGTTAGTGGTAATAAGCACTGAATGTATGTAGTCATAATTCCAACTAACATACGATCACAACCACGATTTTCACCTGTAGATATATAAACATCCCTCCTATAACCTCATCTTAATACTACATTTTTTACATAATGTCTTGTTTGTAATCGTCATGTTCTCCAATACAGCTGTGAAGTATTACTCACTTAACGTTAAACAACAATCGGTTATGGTGTTTAGCGCCACTTTAATCATATCAACCATAACCATCATTCAATTGACCAATATAAAATAGGGGGCCCAGTTAGGTCGTTGGAGCTAACAACTCGTATAAACCTATCACCAATATGGCGTGGTTTCGCACCCGTCTTTGTAAATTACAAAAAGGGTGCACTCGACTCGCAACCGCAAGTGATAAAGTTTACTAGTTGCTTGCCCATAGTCGGTGGTTCTCTCCGGCTTCCTCCATCACTAAAACTGGTCGCCATGATATAGCTGAAATATTGTTGAAAGTGGCGTTAAAACACCAAAATTCAAATTCCAATATAAAATACTTTGCTGTAAATATATCTGGATCGTATCGGTCTTGTTTGTTCTATACAATGTATATAAATTATCAAATTCACGAACAAATCATTGATAATCCTGTTAATGAAAAAAATATTAATAAAAGAAGGAGACGTGATCAAATATTTTTGTTGCAAAAATAAACAAAGGAATATAATTTCCTCCCTGATCAGACACCGTCAATCGGAATTTTTAATGTAAAGCAATGAATTTAGGTAAATGATTAAAGAAATTGTTTCCTAGTAAAAACTCATTATGATTTAAGACGATTTGTCGAAACAAATTATATTTGTGATGATTTTCTTGATTTTTTTTCTCGATCTAAGACACAGGAAAACAATATATAATTATTGGCAAATAACAGGTCACGCTTAAAAATAATCCTTAGGAAATTCAGAGATTAAACGCAATTACTGAATATACCAGAAATTATACAAAATCTCTGATATGAATAACAAAATATTCTTTTGTAATATAAATAAGTGCTTTAGTATTGATTAATTTGTAAGTTTTGTTTAACTACATTGTACGTGTACATTGTAGTGTTATGCGTGATTCAAACAAAAGATGACTAAAATATTACGATACGATACATCTGTTAACAGTCCAAGGTCTTGTGATTACAATTTGACAATTTGGACGTATCAAGTTTAAATCCTGTTCTCTTATATGAGGCGTTAGTAGAATGAACACGTCAAATTTGGAAATAGAATTATAACATTGCTTGCCATTTGTATATTTGTAGGTTGCTAAAGTGTAATAAACAGCAATAATATAATGCATTTGCCACTTATAATTAACACCTAGCGACTTTGAGCGTATCTTATGCAGGTTATATTTATGGGAATAAAGATATATATATGAGGCCCTGGGTCGCTCAATGAGTTGGGTAGTTGGATTACCTAACAACTCATACAAGCCTATCACCAATACGGCGTGGGTTCGCGCCCGGCTTTATAAATTACAAAAAGGTGCACTCGACTCACAGCCGCAAGTGATAAAGTTTACCAATTGCTTGCCCATGGTCGGTGGTTCTCTCCGGGTACTCCGGCTTCTTCCGCCACTAAAACTGGTCGTCACGATATACTCAGTAGCTGAAATATTACTGAAAGTAGCATTAAACACGAAAATTAAATATATATATAGCTTTATTCCCATAAAGCCAATGGTACAGAGATACTCCACAAACGCGGTTTGCTATCTGCGTTTTTATTGTCTAAGTATGACATTGCAAAATTATTTCTTTATTAATTGTTCTCACTGTGGCAAAATTTGCAATATCATAGCAACGCCCAAGGCCATATGTTTATCTATGTGATTTTATTTACGGTGTGAAAAGTTGTTTATATATTTAATGTACGGTTTTAAAAGTTGTTTTCATCACTCGATCAAACAATATTTTCTCTAATAAACAATGAATTTAGATCCATTGATCGTTGCTTTTATTCGTGGCGATATGTTTTTCTTTGTCCACTTTCACGCTGCAACCCACATTAAAAAATTCAGGCATACAAAAAAGAATGTACACATCCGACAGCTTCCTGTTCACCTGGGGACGTATGGTAATTGGATTTACAACTACCTGTGCAATCAGTGTCTATCATCACTACAGTTGTGAGTTCAAATCCCGCTCAATGAGAGGTGTATTCGATACAACTTAAGTTTGTCGGTGACTTGCGGCAGTTCGGCGGTTTTCTCTGGGTCCCACTGTTTCCTTCATCAATAAAACTCACCGCCACGACATAATTGGAATATAGTTGAAAGTGGCGTTAAACACCCTAACCCTATAATAATCGCTCTGCCTGGTGTGTAATCCCTTTGAATATATATATGTAACTTTATATTTGCACATTGTCCAATAATAAAATATTTGAACTGAGAATGCTGTTCCGTACATATTAGCGTTTTGGATTTGAATATCGAGCTAGACATCTATCAAGGACACTAAAGTACAAACATGTAAATTAAAGATTGACGACATTGAAATAGAAAACCAATTGCCTGTCATTATCCGGATAATGGGTTAACAATTAAATTCTCGTCTTTCCTTTGAAAAGCATCATCAAGATGACTTTGACATTTTTCAGATTTTACCATCATCCTAAATATTATATGCATCTGCATGCCTTTTAAAATTACACAATACATCACATCATTTAATTGGAAAATGAACTCTGAAAGCATTCAATTTGTAATTTTTTTTATCACAAGTAAAACAACTCCAAAATCAGCCTGATGATTTACAAAGACAATGAACTATAAAGAATAAAGAAAGCTTGGACGAACTTGAGAATGATATCAAATATGATAATACACAACCAGAAAATGACAGAGAAAATGTTTTGACGATATCAAAGAGTGTAATCAGAAGCCGTAAATCGAAGAACAGACAAACAGAAAATGGATAAACAATGATCTACAAAACACTACACAGAAAACTGAAGATAGAGCAACAAGATCCTCACAAAACAAAACAAAAACTAAGTGTTAACTCAACCGGAAAGGTCAGCAGTTCCTGTTCCACTAGGGAAACCCGTCGTGTTACCCTTGTTACAAACCCGGTAATAAGTCATGAATGAGGAAGAACGAGATTGTTATTACAACAAACATACGTCATATTAATTAGGTACGTGACATTTTACCTTGTAACTTCTAAACTACGACAACTTCCAGCAAGCCATTGCTCATTAAGGGCTGACGCAGTTTGTCTTTTAGGTACAATGACACCGACAATTGTCATTTCAAGAACGAATTGAAAATGTATTTAAATTTAACGATGGGGTCATTTTTTTTTATGAATCCACTCTATTGCAAATTATGTTGATCTATTTCAATCTTGTAATTATCAGTGGATTAACGTAAAATGGTCGGTTTCCAAGTTGTGTACATGTATTATGTACATTTCTGAGGAAGGTCTGTATTTATAATAACCTGATAATTCAAATAATTCGATACTTCTCTATAATATCCGATAACTATATCAAGAGAACAATTATAGCCTTGAAATCAATGAAGAAAGACAATAAACTTTTCCCCTTTACAACCAATAATAAGATAATAGAGACCGACAATGACCACTCGTTAAGGAATAGCTACTACATGCTACAATGATACATATGTCAGCTTGATGTCAAACAGTTATCAATTTTCTCATAAAAACGAAAATAAAATGAGAGCATGGGAACGATGTTATATCTCGGTTAAATTTTCATGACTTTTGACGTTTGTTTCCTCATAACACAGGAAAATCGTTATGAGCTTGTCTTACAAATAATCTCTTTATTTAGTATGATTTGTCCAAAGTCCACTACGGCAAAATTTGAACTCATTCATTTTTAATCTACAAATAAAATTCAGTTCTTTTGTGTTTTTGTTTTGCAAATAATTTTGAGATATCTATTAAATTATAATCGTAGATATATAAATCAGTGGGAACTACGTTTTTCTGGAATAACCTTCATTAGGTACACTAAAGGTAAAAAGATTGGAAAGTCTAATAATTTAAAAGTCTTCGTGAGCAAGAAAACCCAAGGGTCTAAACAGGAGAGCCAAATTTGGCTAAGACCGCCTATTACTGAGGGCGGAGAACCTTAGTCTTAATAATATATTACTGAGGGCGGAGAACCTTAGTCTTAATAATATATTACTGAGGGCGGAGAACCTTAGTCTTAATAATATATTACTGAGGGCGGAGAACCTTAGTCTTAATAATACATTACTGAGGGCGGAGAACATTAGTCTTAATAATATATTACTGAGGGCGGAGAACCTTAGTCTTAATAATACATTACTGAGGGCGGAGAACCTTAGTCTTAATAATATATTACTGAGGGCGGAGAACATTAGTCTTAATAATATATTACTGAGGGCGGAGAACCTTAGTCTTAATAATA
>MJUT01021625.1:12547-23012 GCA_002080005.1 Gigantidas platifrons | reverse complement strand
GGAGAACCTTAGTCTTAATAATATATTACTGAGGGAGGAGAACCTTAGTCTTAATAATACATGTACAATATAATTACATTATTTAGGAACTCTAAGTTCGATATTGAATATATCTAATAATAGAATTAACATATGTATACATATTGAGGTTAATTAGTTTTATATGGGGGAGTTATGACATTTAACGTCACCTTTAACACGTTTTATATGGAAATATTTGTTTTCACTACATGTAATATAATTTTTTACATTTTAAAATTACTTTTTTTTTGCGATTTGACTACATTAAGATGCATGGAACTGCGTCTCAATGCAATCGTATGGCATTTGGATTGACGTCTTTCTAAACAATTGGTGCATTTCACTGCAGAAGCTGAGTTCAATTATATATGTGTTTTATGGACAATCCATGACAAATGAGATCCACGAATTTACGTTCATTTATAAAGTTTTAAAAAGAAAGTATATGGATGTAATTGGACATGAAAGGAAATCCACATGCAACCAATGTAGATATCATTTTTTAAGGAACAATACCTTATATTGCTGGTACCCATTTACCAGAAGGTCCCAGTTCGTCGAAATGAACGTGAAAAGTCCCCTAGTAACAGTACAGAGAAAAAAAAACAATAAAGAGCAACCACAGAAAGACGTAGGTATTAGCTAAGACGAATGGCCTGGAAAAACGACATATTTAAAAGTTGATGGTTGAGGGATTACAATAATGTACTATTCTGTTGAAATCCTATAAACATATTTACCTAACAGCAGCCCTTTTTTGGGACAGGAACATGCTTTACATGTATTCAATACAACAGAGAACACAAACTCCAACCACCAGCACCGCCCCGCGAGGGAACCCAGAGTATAGGAATAGGACATACACATAGTTCCATTGCTGTGTGCCACAATTACCCCAAAAATGCACAAACTTGCCGTTAGAACGGCACTCCAATACACACTTGTGTAGAGTTAATGCAAATCGCTGCAGCTCCTAATGAACAATGTCTTGTAAGGAATGGTCTTTCATTTATTAATTTAACAGTGAAAATCTCGATATCCTTAGAACGTATTTAATTTTAATATTACAATAAAAAAAAACTATTTTTAAAACTTCATTTTAAGAAAAGTTAGAAGACACCAACAGGGACAACTAGAAGCTGTAAATAGACGAATGACAGACAATACAATGGCCAAAAAGACAAATAATAAATACAAGTTATCATAGACTGTCATTTATAGTGTTCCCCGATTTGTGTTTATTTTTCTAGTTTTTTTTCATAAAAAGGAAAAAGGGCACAAAAGAAAATAGTAATCAGAATTATATCGCGGTTCCAAGGTCTAACAAAAAGACTCTTTTATTTACATTTGCATCTTTATAATTTCTTTTCGAAATGTTATTATTTTGCTACATGTATATTATTTTGCTACATGTATATTATTTTTTTTATTCATCTTTATGCTCATAAATATATATCTATATTTTTATTTTCATTCATTCCTTTGTATCTAAAAAAAAATAATAAAAATAAAGAAAATAATAATTTCTATTTAATATTTCAGACGATACTAGAATATAAAAAGTATCGTTATAATCTGAATAGCCATTTATAAGTTTGTAAATATTAACTGGATTTGTTTTACGTACTAGATAAAATAAAAACAACTTACCTCAAGTTATTGTCCGTTATTAATGAAAGTCCGACTATATCGACAGCAATAACATACAACAATAAACTTTCCCGTAATCACTAAAACAATATTAAATTCTACTTACAAATCAGCTGATCGTGTACATTTCATAACTGACGTGTTTGTTGTTTACAGTTAAGTTACCGTGAACAAAATGTGTAACTACCGATAATCAATGGAAGAATTACAGGCAATTTATTCAAGAAGCTGTCATCAGCCATATTATCAGATACCAGCTGTGTGAACGCTACCAAACATTATTATATTAATATTTATAGCATTTTAATGCCATTTATTGACTAAAACTATTATATAGAAACACATTTTTACTGGTCGGTGATATTAATTGTATCTCACATTTGATGTCATTATACTTATAAATATATATAAACAGTACTTTAACTTAATATTGTATTTTATTGGTTATTCAAGGTTATTTTAGAGAAAGCCAATCAGCTGTTCAGTAATCTAACCAAAAGGAATTTGAAATCGATGACAGTGATAGAAAATTGTTTTGCAATTACATCGTTCGTTTTATAAATAAAAAAAACCCCATTTTAATTGTGATTTTTTATTCAAAAAGTATATTTTTACATCAAAGTGATCAGCAAATTAATGAGTACTTTAATACGATAATTATAACACCATTTTATGATTATTATATTAAGTACATGTAGAGCTGCTATGTGCTTACCTGGGTGGCGGATATGGGGGAACTTGTCGTTGGGGCTTGTTAGGTTAAAATATGGAAAGCATGGACCAATGTGGGTAACATGTGTGAAGAGTGCTACACATCCAGTACTCTTAAGAAGTCTTTTTTGTGGACCATTGTGGGTAACATGTGTGAAGAGTGCTACACATCCAGTACTCTTAAGAAGCTTTTTTGTGGACCATTGTGGGTAACATGTGTGAATAGTGCTACACATCCAGTACTCTTAAGAAGCTTTTTTGTGGACCATTGTGGGTAACATGTGTGAAGAGTGCTACACATCCAGTACTCTTAAGAAGCTTTTTTGTGGGCCATTGTGGGTAACATGTGTGAAGAGTGCTACACATCCAGTACTCTTAAGAAGTTTTTTTTGTAGATTTGTGGCCGCTAGAAAACACTACATTTTTTTGTTATCGCTACCCGAAATTTTCAGTGACAGACCCATTACTTCCTTCATTTTCATATATTTTTTATATATATAATTAAACTTATTCTCGTCCTACATATAGATGAAATATTAATCGCTGGACGTTAAGCAATAATCAATCAATTAATATATATAGATATATCAATGTATCATTACATTCATACTTTCAAATGATTAATTAGGTGTGGTCGTTGATATCCTCTTGCAAGGGAAAATTTCCGCCCATATCGAATATAGATTCTCTGTTTCTTTATTGAAAATTTACACTTCTGCCAATACTTAATAGCATCGTAGAGTCACATTTTCGTATATACGTTCAAGTCATGAAAATAGCTGAAATACTGCTCACTTGATCTTACCAACAATCCGTCAGTCAACCGGCACTTGTGTGGTTTATTGGATACATTTACGCTTGAAACCTGCAGTTCCTCATTAATTGAATTAATCCAAAGTAAGGCTAATCCCCATTAATCATAAGTAACTTGGCTGATTCTGGCTATCTTGTGCTTCAAAACACTTAAAAATATCTTTTGACAATGAGCGTCTGATTACTCCTTTTGGTATTTTCAAACTCTTCTTGACGACGGTTCTTTCAGAAACTTTACGAACTAAACTAGATATCTACGCTTTTATTACTGCGATAATATACAACAATGTACTAAACACTATTGGTTGGTACCAACATTATTATATTTGTGCAAAGTAAAGTACATTGTATATGTTTTGTTGTAGTTCAGGTTGCCTTATTGGGACATTTGAAACCATTTTTTATATCTAAACAAATCAATTCTCATATCTACCATTTACAATTCAAAGGTGATTTAAAACCAAGGCAACGTCGAATGTTTCTTGAAAATAGTCTTTCAATTCTTTGTCTTTGTTTTTGTTTATGATCGATATCGAATTTTATTTTGTTGTGAAAATCAAATTTGATTTAGTTTCTGCAGTTGTTTTCTCGAGTGTAAGTTATATTTGGTTCTATTTGTCCTCTTTATTGCTCTTGTATATTGTTGAAACACACTCTTTGTCTGGAAAACAATCCCCGAACTATATAATAGGTTGGAAATAAAACAAAAATGTAGTTAGAAATAACAAATACATACCTGTAGAGATTGAAATGAAAACAACAAATCTATATGTGTACAAAGTGAAACGAGACACAACAAGTGTAATAGTGTACAGATTGAAATGCAAAACCACATGCATACAGACTTAAAGGTAAAACAGCAAATGTACACGTATACTGATTAAAATGAAACCAAGAACCGTACACAGATTGAAATGTAACCACAACACGTACACGTTCACAGATTGAAATAAAACCAACAAACGTACACGTATACAGATTGGAATGAAACCAACAAATGTACACATGTACAGACTGACATAAAACTAACAAACGTACACATGTACAGATTGAAGTGAAACCAACAAGCGTACATGTGTACATATTGACATGAAACCAACAAATGTACACATGCACAGGTTGAAATAAAACCAACAAACATACACGTGTACAGATTGAAATGAAACCAACAAGCGTACACATGTATATATTGAAATGAAACCAGCCTGCGTACACGTGTACATATTGAAATGAAACCAGCATGCGTACACGTGTACATATTGAAATGAAACCAACAAACGTACACATGTACAGATTGAAATGAAGCCAACAAACGTAGAGATTGAAATGAAACTAACAACCGTACACGTGTACAGATTGAAATGAAACTAACAAACCTACACGTGCACATATTGAAATGAAACCAACTTGCGTACACGTGTACATATTGAAATCAAACCAATAAACGTGCACATGTACAGATTGAAATGAAACCAACAAACGTACACGTGTACAGATTGAAATGAAACCAACAAACGTACATGCGTACATATTGAAATGAAATTAACAAACGTACACGTGTACAGATTGAAATGAAACTAACAAATGTACACGTGTAGATATTGAAATGAAACTAACATAAGTACACGTTAACAGATTGAAATGAAACTAACAAACGTACACGTATACATATTGAAATGAAACTAGCAAGCGTACACGTGTAAAGATTGAAATGAAACCAACAAACGTATACATGTACAGATTGAAATGAAACCATCAAACGTACACGTATACATATTGAAATGAAACCAACATACGTACAAGTGTAAAGATGGAAATGAAACCAACAAGCGTACGCATGTATATATTGAAATGAAATCAGCCTGCGTACACGTACATATTGAAATGAAACCAGCATGCGTACACGTGTAGATATTGAAATGAAACCATCAAACGTACACGTATACAGATTGAAATGAAACCAACATACGTACAAGTATAAAGATGGAAATGAAACCAACAAATGTACACATGTACAGATCGAAATGTAACCACCAAACGTACATGTATACACATTGAAAAGAAACCATCAAACGTATGAAATATAACCAACAGGCGTACATGTCTACAGATATAATGAAACCAACAAACGTACACGTGTACAGATTGAAATTAAACCAACAAACGTACACGTGTACAGATTGAAATTAAACCAACAAACGTACACGTGTACAGATTGAAATTAAACCAAAATATGTACACGTGTACATATTGAAATCGAAACAATAAATATTCAGAGATGGAAATGTCGCCATAAATTTCAGACCACATTAACAATGATGTACACGTAAACTAAAATTGTTGTATATTTCAAGGACAATACTGTATATTAAAATATTACACCCCTCTGGCCTACAGATTATAATATAAATCATTTCTAGATATATCATCTGATAAATAGCGTTCTATCAATCTAAATTTTAAAACAAATGATAGCTGTCGCCAAACTTTAAATAATTAAACATTGTACTACACGATAAAAGGTTATAAATTTATTTAAATTAACGAAACGTGTTTTGGAAACTATTCATCCAATATCTTCTATAAAATTTCATTAGAATGTATCAATAGTTTATACCACGGATATATTCCGTTGTCGGTCGTAATCCAACATCCGGTCCTTTCCTCATTCATGATTTATCACCAGTTTTGTAACAAGAATATCACGACGAGTGCACTAGTGGAGCATGAACTATTTACATTTCTAGAACACCTGAGTTTACCCCCGGTTTATAGTGGGCTCGTGTTGCCTGATCATTAGTTTTCTGTGTAATGTTTTGTAGATCATTATTCTTTGTCATTTTTTTTTGGCACGGGGGAAAACAGCCCCTCTAAAAGTTAAATAATCGGTACCGTATTTTACTCACATGAAAAGCTGATTGATTCCCACAGATCGTAATCATAGACGACTGGAATAGACCGTTAGTGATCGAGGAGATGATGTATTACTAGAACAGCTTGTATTTGATTTCGGGAAGCACGCTTATCAAAATCATAATTTGAGTCGGAGTAAATTATATAAAAAAAACAAAAAACTCAAACATCGATCCAAGATTTCGTGGGAGAAAACGATGACTGCTCTATATAATGCAGCCTTTTTATTTTTTTGGTTTTGTCTTGTTGTCCATGTTTCTTTTGTACATTCGGATTACAAATGTAATATAATTTTGTTTAATTTAATTCGAAATATTCATTTGAACAACATTCGAGGTAGAGTTCAGTTTGATATATCCGATACATGTACGTTTGTGAATATGCATCCAGAAAGTGTTTTGGTTAGTTGAATATTTATTTCACGGGAGAAGCAACAAAGGACAGTTGTATAGTCGTTGGGTAAAGCCGACCCGCGATAAAACGAAAAATATTCTAAAGGGTTTGGGCTATGGTGTTATCTCCACTTTCAACAATATTTCAGTTATATAGTGGCGGTCAGTTTTATTGGTGGACGAAACCGGAGTACCCGGAGAAAACCACCGACCTGCCGCAAGTCACTGACAAACTTTATCACATAATGTTGTATCGAGTACACCTCGCCATGAACTGAATTTGAACTCTCAACGTTAGTGGTGATAGACACTGATTGCACGTGTAGTTGTAAATCCAACTACCCTACGACCACGACCACGAGGGCTCCTAACAAATACTTAAGATGACTCAAAAACTATAAATATTGGTCATGTATCTTTGAGTTGATTGAAATGCAATCATTGAACACGAGATATATATCGAAATTATAAATGCGATTGATGCAGACCATCTGTCTAATATTTTGTATAAATAACTAATTTTCCCAATGTGTATGTAGATAGTATGAATCAGTATGTTTAAGGTTTTTACTTATGAATAAAATATGTTAACACATGTTTTTAAGTTTCGAATCATATATCACGTGAACATGTATAATTCATTGTTTAATGTTGATTTGCATGATTTTATACCGAAAATAGACATTTTCAATTGTACAAAAAGCATGTTTCATTTCTGAAATATATATCCTAGAGTATAATTTTTGAATATATAATGATCTAAAAAAAAATAACAACGCCGTGCTGCCATTCATATCAAAATTACAAAAGTTGTCCATGAATGTTTTCTTTAGCCACCTACGTCAAATTAACCTTTCGTGTATAGGCTTTTGTCTTGTCTTTATCTTTGTGTGTGTGTGGACATGCGTAGGTTCTTACATTTGTTTAATCAATAGATAATCCTACACACGGGGGCATATTCTTGGCTAATGATGCAATTTCTTATGCCAACGATTGCGTGTACATACAATACTAATACTATATCACATTACTCGGTAATTGTACTCTGGTAATCTATAAGCTGACTTATTGGGGATTCTTTGTTTTATACATTTATTACACAATGTCTTACTTGTAATGACTGTTATGTCTGTAAACTACCACTAAATACAATCATTTTGTTCTACGAGGTTTTTGTCTCGCCTCTCACACGAATTGTAATGTATAATACCATAACACAATTCTTCATTTTACGGAATGAACGAAAATAGCATTATTGAAATTGGCTGAACACAATCTAATCAATATTTGCAATAGGTTACAATAGAGCACATGAGTTCATCCTCCAGGGTTTAATGGGGTTCGATCAATCTTCAGTTTTCTGCTTAGTGTTTTGTTTAGAATTGATTTATGGCTTCTGACGGTATCTTCAAATGTGTCTTACAATCTTATGAACCAGGTGAATGTGTCAGAGTGGAACATTACAATCTTATGAACCAGGTGAATGTGTCAGAGTGGAACATTACAATCTTATGAACCAGGTGAATGTGTCAGAGTGGAACATTACAATCGTATGAACCAGGTAAATGTGTCAGAGTGGAACATTACAATCTTATGAACCAGGTGAATGTGTCAGAGTTGAACAACATGCAGAGATGGCATTACACAACAATTACTCACTCAAATATATAAATAATTGTTAAATAAAAGTTGAACTGTTCTATATTATATTTCCATTTATGTGACAATACTTCCGAAAAGCTTATTTTGAATTGTCAATCAACATATTTGTATTTTCAATTTCAAGCACATTTGGTGTAATAAAGCATATCTGTTACTTCTGTTACATTTGACTAATCCACCATAAAAAGATAGCTTTCTTATTTACCACTGTTATTTCTATACAAATCTGCATATAGCCATCTGTTTTTATATCCTTTCATAATAGTGATTTATGTGTCATATTGACCCCATGTGTTCTACCCATTAACCTTTACACAGTATATGTTTATTGATTCATATTGTACTTTATACGTAGAAACGATTTCCTTTTTGAAAAAGTAAAATGTCCTTTATTGTAAAATATACACGAAGAAGCAGCTGTTACTATTTTTTTTTAATTTTCCTGTCATTTTCGTTATTGGAAAACCACATGCACTACAGAAAATATTGCGCAGTTTATTGACATCTTGTTTTCTTGTGAAAAATGTGAATCTAAACGTTCATGGTTGACAACCCAACTGATTTGAAAAATATTACAAACGTCATCAAGTTAAACACCAATCGACAAACCTAGTATAATTCCGTTTAACAGTAACATAACTGGTGTCACTAGTTGAACGGGACCTGCTAACCCTCCCGGAGCACATGATTTCATGCTAGTAGGATTCGTGCTGCTCGATCTTTATACTAGTATTTCTGTGTAGTGTTTTGTATGTCATTGTGTGTCCTTTATCTGTTCACCATTGTGTTGGTTGTCATTCACACTTTTGATTGCCCCGTTTCGATCTTCAAACTTTTCTTCAGGTGATAAACAGACACACAATGTGTATTGGTTAACATTAATGTAATATTAATATTCCGTCTTGAATACTAGATATTAAACTGCAAATCAGTGATTGATTGAGGTTTGGTGGTTGCTTGACGTCCAACGCCATGCATATTCAGGACGAGACAAAGTTAAACAATATCTACAAAACTATACAGAAATGAAGACGAATATCTGCAACCACTGAAACATACGGAGAGTTGGGTAGGGAAAAATAAAAATTGCATTATTTAGCGGCTGCAATGCACCTACTCCTTTCAGATGTCCTGTGCACATTCTTCAACATTTTACCCATTATAGTCATATTAAAAGCGTACACCCCGCAACCGGTCGGCACTCCCATTCGCTATCGGGGAAGCTCTGTCGGTTTGAATCCTGGTAACCTTCACCATTACCCCATTTATCAGTTTTAAAATACAGAAAAAAAACCGTTACAACATTGTGTTTTCTCCAATAGACCGCCTACTATCACAAATCACACGAGAAAATAGACCGCCTACTATCACAAATCACACGAGACAAATAACATGGACAGTAGAGTAACAGGGTCAACATATGCTAATATGTAACTATTTACATGCTTAGAATGTACAAAATGTAAATAACAGATTTCGCAGTTTGTTAACATTTACAAATAATAAATATGGAAAAATAAGTTAAGCTGTGTTTTTAACACATACAGACAAACAACAATAATAATTAACAAACATGATACAATGTTGATTATGCATACAATTAACTGACCAACGTTATTGCATACAAATACTTTTTGTACAGCCGATCGTTCACCTCCATTTGAAATAATAACATATATGTTATTTAGTGAGAATTACTTAATTTAGGAATCACATTTATCAGGTACGCTTATCGCTTTAACAGTAGAAAACGACAAGAAACGTAGACATCAAAAACTTTTCTTGAATCACATTCATCAGGTACGTTCATAGTCAAAAGATTGGAATGTCCTAATTATTAATTCATCAGGTACGTTCATAGTCAAAAGATTGGAATGTCCTAATTATTAATTCATCAGGTACGTTCATAGTTAAAAGATTGGAATGTCCTAATTATTAATTCATCAGGTACGTGCATAGTGAAAAGATTGGAATGTCCTAATTATTAATTCATCGGGTACGTTCATAGTGAAAAGATTGGAATGTCCTAATTATTAATTCATCAGATACGTTCATAGTCAAAAGATTGGAATGCCCTAATTATTAATTCATCAGGTACGTTCATAGTCAAAAGATTGGAATGTCCTAATTATTTATTCATCAGGTACGTTCATAGTCATAAGATTGGAATGTACTAATTATTAATTCATCGGGTACGTTCATAGTCAAAAGATTGGAATGTCCTAATTATTAATTCATCGGGTACGTTCATAGTCAAAAGATTGGAATGTCCTAATTATTAATTCATCAGGTACGTTCATAGT
>MJUT01021625.1:0-10159 GCA_002080005.1 Gigantidas platifrons | reverse complement strand
TTTGCTAAACGGTGAGGCGTCAGCGGAACCTTTTAACAAAACCACTGCCCTGTAAAACGGGATATATAACATCTCGAGACTGATACCATTTTTATCTGAATGTTCTAACATTAATAAGTATGTGCTTATTATAGGAAACACATAAATACGTGTATCTTTGGAAAAAGGTCATTGAGAGCGATTATTGATTTTCTGTGCCGTATGAAATACACAGCACAGCCAAAAGGTGAGAGTGATTATTGATTTTCTGTGCCGCATGAAATACACAGCACAGCCAAAAGGTGAGAGCGATTATTGATTTTCTGTGCGTATGAAATACACAGCACAACCAAAAAGTGAGAGCGATTATTGATTTTCTGTGGCGTATGAAATACACATCACGGCTTCCATGAAGTGTTAGAAGTAAATATTTGGCCAATCAAAATTCTACTTGCCACAAGAACATCAGATAATATATTTATATATTACTGTGTGCAATCAAAACGTCCATCCATACGTCTATCTCATGCAGTGTTATCTCTTTATCTATATGATATAAGTTTGTAAAATTATTATCTTTATGAATATAGTGATTGATGTTACATTCAACAAAAATCAATCAATCAATAATTTGAGAAGCTGCATTATTGTAAATTAATAACATACAAAATATATTTCTATGCAAATATACAAATACAATGGACGGCAATATCAAAATCAGCTGGAAATCGACAGCAACCATATTGAAACTGATTCAGACTATCATATGTTACAACTACAGTATTTAATTAATAATGAATATTTAATACTAATGCACCAATAATCCGTCATGGATAAGCAATTGTGATGAAATATTAAATCAATTGCTGTACCATGATATTGAGTATATCTAAGTAATACCATATGTATGTTGTGAATCAAATAAACAATATATAATTTGATGTTGTTTTTTCCAAATTTAAATCGAAATCAATTAATACTGCCAAAGTTAGTTTTTCTTTTTTTAACAATAAAAATGTGGAGATCTAATTTAGTACGCACGACGCGTTTCTAGTAAACCCTTCACCATGTACGTTGAAAGTCAAACAATTTTAAAATCTGCGGGAACAAGAAACCATGAAATCGAAACAGATATCCAAAATCAGCGGTGGATGCCATTTCATTTAGAATTCCGATGTTTTACGAATATTACATTTCGACCTATATTCTTCTAAACAGATTCGGGATTTATAGGGGTTGTGGTCGTGATCCTATGGTAATTGGATTTACAATATACAACTACCTATGCAATCAGTGCCTATCACTACAAACGTTGTGAGTTCGAATCCCGCTCATGGCGAGGTGTACTCTATACAGCATTGTGTGATAATGTTTGTCAGTGACTTGCGACGGATCAGTGGTTTTCGCCGGCTACTTCGGTTTCCTCCACCAATATAACTGAATACCACGATATAACTGAAATATTGTTGGAAATGGCGTTAAACACCATAACCTTGATAAGGTTCGGACGCCCTAGAGATGTTCTAGATACTTACACCCAAGAAGGAAGTCACCGACAAGAGAAAAGAGATGGCGGAACAGAACATCGAGTCCTTATTTCAGAGGTCAGAGATTTATAAAAATGAATGAAATATTTCTTCCTATATTGTAGGAAAAGGTCATTGTACTAATAACTATTATTGATGAATATTGTCCTTTGTAGAATATATCATTTTGCACCCATAAACTTGTGGCAATATTCAGTAATAACCCTATAATGTTGATCTTTGCTGCTTAATAGCTAAAACAATATTCAATAACAAGAACAGTAATTACTGGAACACAAAGACAAATATGATATCTGGAATGATATACAGAAAATATGAATATTACAGGTTATATTTCTATGAGTTAATGCCCGCTTTGTACTAAGCAATTACGCTTAGTTGGATTTTAATTTGGCTAGGTGATGGAAACAACAGCAAACGGGGAAACATCGTGCTCCAGTGGGATGCATTATTTAGATTCCGAACCAAGCATTCAATGGTGCGTGCTCAGCAAAGAAACAAAAACACTCATGTTGTTGTTGTTAGTTTGGTCGGACTCCTACCGTGGCTCGAAACTACGATCTACCATACTTGATATAACACCACCGAAGCGTGATGATACGAATAAACAAATAGTCCTATTTGCAAAGAATTCTGTTAGCACCTCCAGTTCAGACAATCATGGGTTCGATAACATATAGGGTAAAAACATAGACTAGTACTGTTTGTTACTTCTCCACAAATCACGAATCATCAGTGAATAAAAATATTGTGGAATAAAGGCAAAATGTGTGAAGTTAGTTGTAAGGTCATTTTGAATGGCGGGAAGTTTTATTGATGGAGGAAACGGAGAAATCATCGGAAACCACCAACCTGCAGCAAGTCAAGGAAAACTTGATCACTTGTATCGAGTACACCTCGCAGTGAGTAGGAATCGAACAAACAGGTTTTGTGTTTATAGGAACTGATTGCATAGATTCGTTTGAATTCAACCACAATACGATCATGGGTACGAGGGCAACATCATGTATATTACAACTGGTATCATTAAATCTAACAACTTTCCTCCTCGTGTTACAATTCAAACCACAAATCAGCGTCCACACTAGTTAGTTTGCATAACAGTAGTTTTATTAAGGAGGAGAGAGGTACCGAATGTGACTGACAATTCACCTGACGTGACTCATATCGAGAAAAAGTAGTCCACGCATAACCCTACAATGTTATAAATCATGATAGTGTGTGAGTGGAATGTATTGTTTTATGATCCAAAACGAGCGACTACACGAATTCAGTATAGCTCCGTATTAACACGAGTAGAGACATTATCATTTTTATCAAACTATAAATCGCGATATTTCACTGGAGTATATTATATAATAAATATATTTATTTAGGTTTTACATGACACTGATGTGTAGACAATTGATTATTCCAGAATAATGCTTCGAGTGAAAATTTTTCAGCTTAAATACCACACACCCATTACTTTATTAATCATATGCCTAGAAGTTGCAACCCGCAATTTACTACTATATGTAATTGCCGCACTGAAGGTCACACATGCCGTTTTATCTGAGATAACAGTTCATTAACTCCTTACAAGATTCTTACACCTCTAGGGATATCTGACCTTTTTGCTCAGAAGGAACTCTTTATAAGATTATATTTCAAATGTAATTTTGGCACATTGAAAAACAACTATTTTCTATTAGAATTACGTTTCAACATGTTTCCGAAATAATATGGGTTCGTGTTTTTCATTGTAATTAGTAATGAGAGAAGAGTTGCATGTGATGAAAGTGACAACAACAACAAAAGTAAATGGTCCGAAAACCAAATCAGAAGGAACTGATCTGGAATCGAAAACAACAATACCAGGAAATGTTTCGGATACGCAAACAAAAGAAAAGTGTGAAGATACCAAAGGAGCAATCAGATGCCGTAAATCAAAGGAGCAATCAGATGTCGTAAATCAAAGGAGCAATCAGATGCCGTAAATCAAAGGAGCAATCAGATGCCGTAAATCAAAGGAGCAATCAGATGCCGTAAATCAAAGGAGCAATCAGATGCCATAAATCGAAGATGGGTACACATATCACGGCAAACAACAGACAAAACTTCTCCGGATACAGAAACAACAAAACAAATTACTCAGGATACATAAAGAACAACAATAAGAACTTTTCCAGATATGCTGAAAAACAAATAGACGAACTTTATCAGGATGCCAAATTTACATATCAGCAGGACCTGTTCCGGATATGATAACACAAGGCTTAATTGTTGGTTGCCTAACACACAGCTGCAAATAATTCATACAGGACGAGAAATATACAGATAATAAAAACGTAGATATCAAATCTAGTGCACAAGATGCTTCTCTGGAATAAATCTCATTAGTCAAGCTCAAAATCGAAAGATTGTAATTCCAAATAATATAAAAGTGTTTGGGAGCAATAAATCAAAGCCCCTAAAGATAAACATTGGAGGATTGGACAACAAGGGACAACGACTTGTGACTGCCACTGTAAAAAGTATAAACCGAAAAGACACCATGTGTAAGAAAACGTATATTAATGCCTAGAGCATGTGGAGATTGAGCACTAGTATGTCTAAGCTTTTCCACTGACATGTACTTAGTAATTGATAAAATGCTTCTGTTTGGTATTTGATAATTAGAAAGTTGTATATTCATGACAGGCACTGCACCTCTTACAATCTGATGATTGCTATGAAGAATCATTTATTTCTTCATTGATCATCTGGCGATGCCGTCGGAGACTTATCGGTTGACCATAGCTGTGCTTACCACCATCGCATAGTTTTTGTGTAATATTGATTGCTTGATTGAAATCATGTTTAGGTACAATGATTGCATTTTTGATTGGCAAGTGGACGAAAATTTAGATTGCTAATGGAAACACCAAGATATATATATATTGGAGGGGGTCAGAATGCTGTTGGTTTGCAATATGGCAACCAATGACCACTCTTAATAAGATATTGATCTATTAGGAGCTGCTGTTGCTGCTGTACACAGTCTGTTACATACAATGAGCACATTGAATTGGGTTATTTAACCATTATGAATATATATTGTTAAAAGGATAACAATATATTCCGTGAGGATACATAGGTTCATCCTCGGATTTTAGTTGGGTTCGTGTTGATCAATCTTTAGTTTTCTGTAAAGTGTTTTGTAGATAATGTTTGTAATATTTTCCTGATGGCAATTGTGTTGTCTGTCCTTCGATTTATGACTTCTGATCACCCCTTTGATATCTTTAAACCTTTCAGTCAAGGTCAACAATATTCAACAGCCCTATATTGTGTAGGAGAACATAAACAAAATAAGAAATCAAATAACTTGGATAAATTATTAGGACATATTTCCGCTGTAAATAATATCTAACAACAAAATACAATAAACGACGTGTTTTTGTGAATACTCCAGAATGTCACGTACATTATAACGATGTCTTTGATTGCTTGTCGTCCATTTCATAGCTGCGACTATAATTTGTAAATGATTTATGAAAAGTTGACAGTATTTCTCTGAGTTTGCTGTCCAGTAAAATGACATCCACTATAGAACTGCAATTATGTCTGTGTGAAAATATGTATTACAGAAAAAATGTGTTCTATTGAAGTGTTCACTATGTTTCATTTACTTTGCACGCACTTGGTATGTGCTATCACTAATTGATCAGAGTTTTCTTTCTCACTAACAATCTTTCATCTATGTCGTGGCGTGCGCTAATATTTTTTACAAATAAAAAAAAAACATGTTATATATGTAAGAGCTTAAAAACTCTACTATATACATGTAGAACTTATTCTCAATTTTTATAGTTGAATGCGTACTCCAGAATGAACGTTCTAAGTTTTGACGAGCTAGTGCTGTAAGTACAGGACATATGGCCAAATGACGACCTCTCATGTCCTCGCTGTTCAGTGCTTATTCGTTGCATTAATCATTACTCTGTCTAAAAAAGGTACTGACAACCTATGAGTGTTATGGTCTTTCATAAGCTGGTTTGACATGAATGGAACGATGTGCATTGCATTATTTAAGAATCTTCCACACGCGACGTAGTTCAAATTTCAATGAGCAGTCAACATCAAAATTTTAAAAAGTAGATATCATAATGGTTCAATATAAAGAAAATTTACATATTGCATTATAAACTAGCATATATCGTATTTGTATTGAATTTGTTTCAACATCTAGAAATAGTTAAGTTTTTTTCCTGATTAAGTACATATTCACAATAAAACATACATCATGACTTTTTTAATAAATGAATTTCTTTTCAAAATCATGTAAAGATAGCTTCCACCGACATGTGTAAACAACTTATGACAAAAGTTTACACTTTGTGGTGTATTATTATTCTACGCCAAGGTCTCTTGCACTTGAGGCGAGAAATGATAGGCGAGTAAAAACAAACAGCAAAATACCACATCTTTTACACGGAAACAGGTTCAGTCAACTAAATAATGCTTTCTTGTGTATAAAATTAGAACATGAAATACGTTATTTTTCAGATGTCACACTAAAATTATCTATATGGTGTATTGTCAAAACGGTTTGGTCCTTTCGTTCTTCTTCTATAGGAGCAAATCGCTTTGAATATCATGTAAGGCATTGCAGATTATGGAGAACCAAGCTATGCTTTACAATTTTAAAACAATATTTCACAATACAGGAGGGCTCAAAACCAATAGTAAAACATTTAAGCATGAGGTTATCCAAGACATAATTTTGCTTCCTGGTAGTCGACTGTGTTTCCATAGAAACATGCTGATAGGAATTGAAATGTTTAAAACTTTCTTTAATATGTTTTTCGGTTAAGTTATTGCTAGATTATAGCGTAGTAATATAATTATAAAATGTAAGTGCAATAACATCTAGATGCAAAATACAAACGTTGCTGTTAATTCTATATATTTTAATACCGTCGTCAATCGAACCAATTTGAATGCCACTATTCCACTTGGAATGATTGAAAGCATAGCCACCATCGTATCATTTAAAACAAACTTACCCTTAAAAGGACACGTCTCTCTTCATACAGCAATTAATCTTTAAAGTTGTAAATTGTAGAAATCTCGGCACAGTATCAGTTTTCTTACTTCAACAATGTTGTTACATTATCTATTGAAACAAGACTGGTTAATATATATATACATATATAATTCCACTTTCACCTCACCTTATTTCTAATTGAAGATAAAAATCAATGCAATAATGAAATGGTATATAGCATTACAACGTATACAGCTTATATTAAATGTTAGTATCACGTTCCATTCTACAGTATTATGGGTAAGCCCTGATTTGTTCCTACAAAATATAACTTAATCCTAAATAAAACATCTGAAAAACCAAGCCACTATTTTTCTGTGTGGTAATATTTGACGCTACATATGATATTAATAATGGTAAGTTATTTGCAAAATGTTTGTCTTTCTAAAGGTCAAACTTGTTTGTCAATTTGCTTGTGTCTATAAGATGAAAAAAGGGCAATACAACAAATTTGAAGATAACAAAGGCGTAATCTGAAGCCTTATGTCGAAGAAGAACAGACATTGTGTTAATCTGAAGCCTTATGTAGAAGAAGAACATACATTGTGTTAATCTGAAGCCTTATGTCGAAGAAGAACAGACATTGTGTTAATCTGAAGCCTTATGTCGAAGAAGAACAGACATTGTGTTCTTCGTTACTTGTCGTTTACTCAAACATAATTCACACGAATCTTTTTGTCATGTGCACAGCTCCTGTTGGTCTTGTTGATTAACATCTTTGACAACTATTGCATTACATGATGTTAATACATGGCGGATAGCATGGCTGGTCGAGCGTTTAAGATCTATGACTTCTGATCACATGACTAACACAACTGACGCAGATTAGTGTTCTATACTCGCCTCTAGCGTTGAGATTTTCAGACGTCTGCCCAAGAGCTGGTTTTTCACCGGTCAATTCGCTATATCTATACGTCTGGTATTCACGACAGAGCTGACAAATGCTGAAAGTGACGATAAAAACGAATAACCACGTCTGGTATTCACGACAGAGCTGACAAATGCTGAAAGTGACGATAAAAACGAATAACCCTACCTATACAGGGATGGCGTGGAGTGGAATATAGATGTAGATACACTTTGGAGAACACTGAAGGAGCAATAAAAAATGGACAGTCCAGAGGAACTGGCAACATTGGGTACAAAAGCCACAAGACGAAGACATACAAAGCAAAAACACAACGCAATATGTGTTGGACACCATTATACGGAAACGAACACTAATATCGTAAATAAGGCATGATCACAACTGGAACTAAAGACGAATCGAACATCGTTTTTATGTGGAAATGGTAACGGACATCACAACACGGAATTATACGGACCATCAGGACAGAAGTATTATGAAAAAAATATCAAGTACATGATTTGAGTCTGATTTTATGTGTAATGTGTTGTAGATCATTGTTTGTCCTCTTTCTTTTGGCCATTGTAGTCTGTCTTTCTTTGATTTACTTCTTTGGTTTCTGATTACCCCTTTGATATCTTCAAACCTTTTCTTGTTTGCGAACAAAGTCAGGATATAAAAGTTCAGCATTACAGTCAAATCCCCAAAGAAATTTAAATGACAATACTAAATAACAAAAATAGATTCTATTTAACAAAGAATACATTTTGATCTTCTTTATGTGAAACTATGAAAACATAGGATGCTATAATTGACTTAGATTTAATAGATGTACAGAATCAATATATAATATTTAAAGGCAATCTATTCCTTACACCAAGATGTGCAAAAGTGATTACAAATGGCTGATAAGTCAACATCCCTAGACTATGTCTTTAATTGTTGTTCACAAGAATTGTTGACAATCACGCAGTTTCCAGATCTGAGGTAATTACAATATTTGTTGAAGTATTCAGCATAGAAACAGTTGTGTCCTATACAACTGTAATTGTCAAATCGAATAATAGTTAAAACTTTAATTAAGGAACAACAGCTATAACGAAAGTCCTGGCTGTCGGTACATGTTTTTTGTCTGGAATATAGTACACTTGAGGTTGTTATTGAGGTATTATGGTTGTTGTCAGAGGTCCTTAACAAAAAACACACGGCCGCCCATTTCATTTTACTTGAAGAAAATGCTATAGTATTAAGATTCCAACATGAAAAAAAAGAAAGACATCCCTAAAAATTACTATCTGATCTAGCTCAATTCTTGCTAATATTAAATTGTTATCAGATTAAGTAAGTATGATCTCTCTCTCTCTCTCTCTCTCTCTCTCTCTCTCTCTCTCTCTCTCTCTCTCCATATTTAAAGTAAGTAGAATGTTTATTAAAAGAAGATTGCTGTACGTCAACTTAATAATGACAAAATATTATCAGGACGATTTAGTATAATTCATGATTTTACAAATGTTGCGATAAAGAGTCCACTTTTAATTCCAGTTTTGTTTTCTAATCTTCTGCTCTGGTGGAATAGCATTTCGACTGACAAAATAACATTAAATCAAGGGACGTTAAAATGTTGAGAGGAACTGGATTCAAAGTCAAGTTACACGTTTTATAAAGTAAAAAGACAAATTGAATTTCAGCATGCACCTAGTGTCATGGCAGCGCAAAATTCTAAAACGAAATGGAAATATAACAATAACAATTCTGAATTCACATCTTTTTTAATATGAAATATCCAAAAGTGAATTTAATTCTCCTGTTTAATATTCTATCTCATAATAACCTTTTCTGACATTTTTGAAAGTAATGATTGTCATCCTGAGGATTAATGAGTAGATTCATTTTTATTTCACTAAATTTAACAATAATTTAAATGCTAGGATTATATGAAGATGTTTTCTTGGCAATTATTGAAGTCGTTGCAAATATTTTTATCACCAAGAGGATTTCTGAAGAATAAAAAATTATTACATTTTCCCCGAGCAAATATAACGGCGATGAGCCATTCTGTTTCTGATGCATTTTTGCCTTTCGACAAATGAATTACAACGCATTTTATAGTATACTGTAGGCAATATATCAGTATTTTTTTGGCAAAAATATAATTCTATTGCATGAAACTCATGAATATTTTATTAATTGTCCAATTTTAAATACAAATGTATATACATGCAAAATGATAAGAGCACTATATAATATTCAACTGAACAGATTAACTGGTAAAATAACAGCATAGTGCTAATAAAATATAAATATAATATAAAATAGATGATCCCCTTGAGTCTCCCAGGGTATTTGATGGGGCCGTGTTGCTCATCTTAGAGTTTTCTGTGTTATGTCTTTGTTTTGTATATTTTTGTTCTATGTCTTGTGACCAATATTTTCTGTGTTATGTCTTTGTTTTGTATATTTGTGTTCTATGTCTTGTGACCAATATTTTCTGTGTTATGTCTTTGTTTTGTATATTTTTGTTCTATGTCTTGTGACCAATGTTTTCTGTGTTATGTCTTTGTTTTGTATGTTTGTGTTCTATGTCTTGTGACCAATGTTTTCTGTGTTATGTCTTTGTTTTGTATATTTGTGTTCTATGTCTTGTGACCAATGTTTTCTGTGTTATGTCTTTGCTTTGTATATTTGTGTTCTATGCCTTGTGACCAATATTTTCTG
>MJUT01021621.1:0-12278 GCA_002080005.1 Gigantidas platifrons | reverse complement strand
CAACACAGATCACACAAACGTAAACTAAAGAGATGAGCAACAGTAAATTATTTGCCTTTCTAATCTTTTGACTATGCACCTACCTGATGTGTGTTATTCCGGAATCGCGTAGTGCCGAACTAAATAAAACATCTACGTTTTAGTTACTATCACCAAGTCGATATCTCTGCTGTTGAACTATTAGTCCCCGAGGGTATCATTAGGCCAGTAGTCAGTGCTTCGGCACTCACATTGTTCATTAGCTATGTTTATTATGAATTTTACAGTTTCTAAATAATGTCATTGATGAAAACTAATGTCAATCTCCCTGATGCATAGGTAACGTTAGGTTGATACAACTAGATACATTGAATAGTGTTTGGTTGATACAATTAGATATATTGAATAGTGTTTGGTTGATACAACTAGATATATTGAATAGTGTTTGGTTGATACAACTAGATACATTGAATAGTGTTAGGTTGATACAACTAGATATATTGAATAGTGTTTGGTTGACACAACTAGATACATTGAATAGTGTTTGGTTGATACAACTAGACATATTGAATATTGTTTGGTTGATACAACTAGATACATTTAATAGTGTTTGGTTGACACAACTAGATACATTGAATAGTGTTTGGTTGATACAACTAGATATATTGAATAGTGTTAGGTTGATACAACTAGATACATTGAATAGTGTTAGGTTGATACAACTAGATATATTGAATAGTGTTTGGTTGATACAACTAGATATATTGAATAGTGTTTGGTTGACACAACTAGATGCATTGAATAGTGTTTGGTTGATACAACTAGACATATTGAATATTGTTTGGTTGATACAACTAGATACATTGAATAGTGTTTGGTTGACACAACTAGATACATTGAATAGTGTTTGGTTGATACAACTAGACATATTGAATATTGTTTGGTTGATACAACTAGATACATTGAACAGTGTTTGGTTGACACAACTAGATACATTGAATAGTGTTTGGTTAATACAACTAGATACATTGAATATTGTTTGGTTGATACAACTAGATACATTGAATAGTGTTTGGTTGATACAACTAGATACATTGAATAGTGTTTGGTTGATACAACTAGATATATTGAATAGTGTTTGGTTGATACAACTAGATATATTGAATAGTTTTAGGTTGATACAACTAGATACATTGAATAGTGTTAGGTTGATACAACTAGATATATTGCATAGTGTTTGGTTGATACAACTAGATATATTGAATAGTGTTTGGTTGATACAACTAGATACATTGAATAGTGTTAGATTGATACAACTAGATATATTGAATAGTGTTATGTTAATACAACAAGATACATTGAATAGTGTTAGGTTGATACAACTAGATATATTGAATAGTGTTTGGTTGATACAACTAGATACATTGAATAGTGTTAGATTGATACAACTAGATATATTGAATAGTGTTATGTTAATACAACTAGATATATTGAATAGTGTTTGGTTGATACAACTAGATACATTGAATAGTGTTTGGTTGATACAACTAGATATACTGCATCGTGTTTGGTTGATACAACTAGATATATTGGATAGTGTTAGGTTGATACAACTAGATACATTGAATAGTGTTAGGTTGATACAACTAGATATATTGAATAGTGTTTGGTTGATACAACTAGATATATTGCATAGTGTTTGGTTGATACAACTAGATATATTGAATAGTGTTAGCGTTAGGATAGTATAATTATATACACGTATAATGGTCCTTTCCTCATTCATGACTTATCACAATCTTTATAACTAGAGTAACACGACGAGTGTCACTAGTGGAGCAGGAACTGCTTATAATTCCGAAGTGCTGGAGTTCACCTCCGGTTTTTAGTGGGGTTTGTGCTGTTCGATCTTTGGTTTTCTGTGCAGTGTTTCGTACATCGTTGTTTGTCCTTTTGCCATGTTCTCTTGTCTATTGTGTTGTCTGTCCTTTGATTTACGAATATTGATTACCCTTTAATATATTGTATAATTAGATTATTCAGCAGGAGAGTCACTAATGTTCACTTTGATGGCGTTAGTCTCAGCAATAGTTATTATTTGACAACACAACGTTGTTATTCACGATGAAAGTATATATTAACTCCGAATTTATAAAAACAGAAGTTAAGACGACAATACTACTTAAACTGGATAAATCATGGACATATAATTAGATTTATCAACAACCAGATAGATATAAGGAATTAATTTAGGATTTCTTGTCTTTACGCTCTTTGAGTTTTCCCTCCAGTTCTGCTATTTGCACCCTTAACTTTTGCATTTCAATTTTCGTTATATTTCCAGCAGATATTTTCATCTGAAGCTGAGCCTTTAACCTCTCACATTTTCCTTTAAGATCTTTTATATTTGATAAAAGTTCATCTTCTTTCATCTTTCTTGATTTGCTCTTTTTCTAAGTCTTTCTTATGTTTATTCATTAATTTATTTATGTTTTCCACTTCGTTTTCTAGAATCTTTATTTGTCTTTCCTTTTGGGCAACGAGCAATTCCAGTTCTTCATTCTTTTCTTTTTGACTGTAAAGATCATTTTCCAACTTCTTTTTTTCCATCTTGAGCTTCAATAATTTTCGTTCCTTATTTTCCAGTTCCTGTTGAAGTTCTACCATATCTTCGCCATTTAAAATCATTCATTTGAGCTCCTTGTCGCCCACCTTCAATAGCCATCTGTTTGAACTCATCCCTCAGTTGATCAACTGCTAGATTCATCATTTCTTTTCCAAATTGCCTGAAAATATTTCAAAGGAAATGTGTCGTATTATAACATAGCTATGTAAAATTACAACGTTATAATAGAGGAAAGGTAGTGTTATAACTTGAAATGTGCTACTTAGATAGAGAATAACTGCAAATCATCACTTTTACTTGTATATGATGCCCTTGGGTCACATGGAAAGTATTTGTCTTGTTCGACTCGTATTTTGAAAACATTATATTTGTTTTCTCTTTCTACCGTCTGTAGTCGATGAATTATTATATCGTGAAAAAAATATGTTAACATTTATTAAATGAAGATATAATAAAACGTAGATATCAAACTTAGTGTGGACGACGTGTTTATGAACATAACCTTCATCAGGTGACGCTCAATATAGAAATAGTGGAAAGCCAAATAATCTTAAAGTGTTTGGGAGCAATAAAACCAAAGGGTCTAAACAGGATGGTCAAAAATCGGCTAAGATCACTTATGTCTGAGGGAGGAGAACTTTAGTTTTGATCACCTATGTCTGAGGGAGGAGAACTTTAGTTTTGATCACCTATGTCTGAGGGAGGAGAACTTTAGTTTTGATCACCTATGTCTGAGGGAGGAGAACTTTAGTTTTGATCACCTATGTCTGAGGGAGGAGAACTTTAGTTTTGATGATATATTATTTAGGAACGGTAATTTTCAATAACCGATATATCTAATAAACCATATCAGTGCCGAAACACTGAATACTGGGAGAATGATACCCTCGGGGACTAATAGTCCATCAGCAGAGGAAACACTGACTACTGGGAGAATGATACCCTCGAGGACTAATAGTCCACCAAATGTGGTATTGACCCAGTGTATATATTATGTATTTAGGCAATATCTGTCATTTCTATTAAATGCATTTTTAGTCACTATATTGTTTATGTATGTTTTAAATATGATTTCCTGGTATATACAAAATACATGTGCACAGGTATTGAGAAGTTGTAGATCAAAGAAGGACAGACAACGCAAAGACAAAAAAAAGTTCAATAGGTAAAAGGTGATATCTTACCTCCTACATAAATGTAAGATAATTATTGGTTTAGCGTGAACACGTGGACGCCCTGTATAACTCATACAGGGCGTCTGAGCCTCTTGTATTTTTTTCATACAGGGTTAGTAAATTTCATATAGGGTTAGTAAATTTCATACGGGGCTAGTAAATTTCATACAGGTTTAGTAAATTTCATACAATGTTAGTAAATTACCATTATACTTGACTTGATGTATTTTGGGAAATTACTTGTGTTCTTTAAACATTCTTTCCATGGTTTTGAAAACAGTTTATTGTTTTTGTGAAAATTGTGACTGTTCTTGCTAAACATTATGTGATATTTTTCTGTGATATAAAATATAGAAAGTTTGTATTTTTCAATTATTTTATGAATTCTTGAGTAAGACTCATAAAAGTAAGAAAAAACTCAGAACTTCAAATCCAAAGGGTAGTCGGTAAGATATATTAGTTACACAGTGTGTTAGTGACCTAATACGTTATATACGGGGTCAGTAAATTCCATATGGGGCTCGACTTCGTCTCACCCCATATGGAATTTACTGACCCCGTATATAACGTATTAAGTCACTAACACACTGTGTAACTAATATTATGTCGTTTTTTTCTGTATCTGTACTCTCGTTGGTGATACAAGTATCAAGAGAGTGACAGTTGGGATTCCATTGACTCGTTTAACCCAACCCCGCCACATTTTTTGTGCCTGTCCTAAGCCAGGGTGAATTGGATTTCCAAGGTTTTATGACGGAGTCTTTTTTGTTCAATGATATGGGAGATTTACGAAAGCGCGGATGGGCATATCAAAAGCGCAGATGTTTTATTACGAAAGCGCGGATTTAATTTTTTATAAAATCAGGATTTCCCTGTACAAAGACTGAGCAATAGATCGTATGTCCTTCGATTCTAAAGTATGGTCATCAAATTTGTGGAGTTCTGATCGTATAACTTTGGAGGGTCTTGCTGTCAGGTCGTCGCAAGCTCTCCGTTTCACTTGTACACGTAGCTATTGTCGTTCGCTCTTTTTCTCATTGTTATCATGGCTATGCTCCATTCTCACTGGAATTAGTGATATCATTTGACTGTCTTTACACGTCCTTTGCATTTTTTGTTACTGCATCTCCATGATATGGTGCCATCTTTCAAAACATTGTCCACTCTGTATATATAGCCATCGTCAGGGGCGTAGCTAGAGTAAATCGAAGTATACGCATAACTTCGGCCATGGGTCAGGGGGCTTTTACCAGATTTACATACTTCAGAACCTGTTTGTTTTGTTCTGCCTACAGTTCACTATCTGTGTTTTACGGTCAGGTCGTATGTGCCGGAGATGGACATAGAAAACACGTATTGAGGATATGACATATAATTCATTATCTAGACAACATACTTAAATTAAAATGTTGAAGTGTTGAAATTCCAGTGCGTAATCTAGACATTCCAGATCTGGAATCGGATAATTTCAATCTGGTTTAGAAATCATTTAAAACCGAAAAATGGAACGCCATCTTACTTTTAAAGTTTGATTTCATCAAAAAACGCATATTTCGTTTTTAGCTGATTTTGTTTATGTGTACGCAATTGTGTTTTTGCGTATAGGGAGCTACGCCCCTGATCGTGCATTAAACTCCGTTTGTCTTTGTTTGTCTCCAAAATTGTAAAATCCATAAAAGTAAAAGTTTCTAAAACATCTGGTTGAAAGGTAAAACCAACACTATTCAATACGAATACTCAGGTGAGACTAAAATTGTCAGCAGGTAAGACCAAGTAATTAGTTACAGGTAAGCCACGGGTAAATGAACACAAGTGCCCCCCGCGCTTATGATGACAGGAAGTCCCGCGCTTTTCATACAAAGTTAAAATTTCAAATCCGCGCTTTTGTAAAACGCCCAATGATATGTGGTGTTAGATGATTGTTTATTAATAGAATTGTTGACTATCACTATTTAAACTTTCTTTTCATAACCAAACGAAAGAGGACAAAATAACAAACAATGATCCTCGAAACATTACACAGAAAACTAAAGTTTGAGCACCACGTAAGCCGTCCAGATGTGTCTAACATTTATTCCAATTATTCCGTGCTCAATTGTATCACACTGTCAACTGTTTTTTTGTTTTTTGTTTTTTGTTTTTTGTTTTCTTTTGCACACTAAAACATATTGATGAAAGATTTTTTATGATTAATTGAATAAAGTACTACCAAGGATTTATATAGTCCTACTATATAAATCCTTGGTACACAATGTACTACCAAAATGAGGTATCGGATTATAAATATCGCATCCGATATACATTAAACTGATTAAACCACACAGTAGAAACACAAAGCCAGGTGACATTATGTGTATGGAAAGACTCTCCTATGAAACATGTACACATTATTTGATAGGTGGGTGTGCATTTTGTAGACAGTATTTGTATGATTAGTTTACCTTACATTTTCATGTTCATTGGCAGGCCTTCCATTAAAGGTAATAAATACCAATTTCCATCTATTACATTTAAGGTGTGAAACCTGTAATTAATTTCTTTAACATTTTCTACTAAATTTGTGTTTTTTCGAGCCTGCCTGGCTATTTTATCTTAAGTTTAACCTTTCTAAGACCATATATTTTCTGAAACGTACATGATTCTTCTACGTTCTGTCAAAATATCAGGGGATGTTTAAAGCCTTGCAGTGAAATGCCAGGCTATGGAAAACACCTACTCTAAAAATAGCTCGGTCATCCCCGGGAAATTCAATATGTATAGGTCATGCATCAAATCCTCCATAGAGGTATTCAAATACAACTAAATGCATCAAATTTGGGCTCAAAATAATCCTTATATATTTAACTTCAATTATCAATTTTAATTATTCTATTCCATTCAGTATTTGTCACAATACAACAAAGTGAAAGGAACTTTTTGTTAAAAGGGACTACTTTTGTATATGTTCTTAGCTCTGATTGGTTGAATTACTGGTTTGACACCTAAAGGTATACTATTGTGTTTTATCGGTAGTTTGTTAGTTTCCTTTGATCTTTACTACCCGATAAATTTAGTAACAACGTCCAGTTGATTACCGACTCGTAATACTATACAATTAATGACTTTGGATGAGGTTAATACCACGATTTATCAACCCCAGAGATCTGATTATCACCGAGGCCGTATCGACCGAGGTGATAATCAGATATATGGGGTTGATAAATCGTGGTATTAACTGAAATCCAAAGTCATCAATTGTTTTATTATATGAGTAAATCCGAAGTTAGTGATATTTGGGGGGAGGGATTTTCACTGTAATAGTAATTACATCACAATTAATTTTTCTGTATCATGACCAACTCTACAGGTGATGGAAAAAAAACCTGAGGACTTTTATCTGCACTTGGTCCAATATCTCAGTTTTTGGTGGAGTCTGAATTGCTTAATAATTTTAATTGTGTAGTAATATTTTAATCTTTAGAATTTCCTTAGTGTTTTTTTTTGTCATCTTGTCTTGCTACCTACGGCAATACTCCGAACGCACCTATTGACAACCCAACGTTTCCTTCCCCTAAACTATAACATCCCATCGATCTGCTGTTGACAATCGATATCTCTACTGTTGAATTGTTAGTCACTGAGGATATCATTAGCCCAGTAGTCAGTGTTTCGGCACTCACATTATTCATTAGCTATGTGTATTATGAATTTTACAGTTTCTAAATAATGTCATTGATGAAAATTAATGTCAATCTCCCTGATGCATAGATAACGTTAGGGTTTTATTATTGCCTTACGAAACACACGAGAAGTTCATATTTTGGCGCCTTGTAATTTGAATTTGAAATTTCTAGTGTTTAGTAATTATATATGATAAAACCCAAGAACGACCGATAGGCGGAAAGACGTCACGCGACCCACTTTCGCTTTTGCAGCCCACGATTTGTCCCATGTCAACAAAATCGGAGGATTATCTGTCAGTATGGGGGTGTAGAAGGTAGGAAGATATAAAAAACGGATTTTCCTTGAAGAAAAATTATTTCACTACGCAAATCAGTAGGCGATTTGTGTCCTATCGACATTTTGGCAGGGGAAATAGCAGTTGAAGTGACAGGGGTAGTAGGAGTGAGTCCGGCCTTGTGGTATTTTAGGTACATAGCGAGCATATTTTTGACTCTACACAAGCGCCTGTGGTTAACCTCGCGTGCAATGTTGAGTGGTGATCATCACATTTTGAAATGGAGAGTGAAGTAGTGTTTTGTCCAGTCAGAATCTAGGATATTTATAGTCATATAATAATAGAAATTATCAGCTGTTGATCATTTATCATGCGCGGTCTAACGTGCATTTTTTTTCGCTCTACAAGGATTAGCAGGTCCATATCAGATGAGCTCGAAGAGCGAATCTGATATGGACCTGATAATCCTTGTCTTGCGAAAAAAAATACTAATAAAGGACGAAGTCCTTTTAACTATACGATTTTTCATAGGAGTATTGATAGCGAAAAATCTGTTTACCGGAAGTTTAAAACAAATAGATCAATTGATATTTAGAAACGCAAAAGAAATATATTTCATTGAAAAATTCCCAATTCTTTAATTATTTACTCTATGCAAAATCACAACAAACTTGAAATAAAATTCCAATAAAAAAATCTTTATCTAGGAGATTCTCAGTGGAAGAGCGCGTATGTTAAATGAACGGAACAGACATATTGTTGTTGTTGTTGTAAGTAAATTCCTCCGTTGACTTCGGAGCACCCTCCAATCACAGGTAAATGTCACTATTGCTGGTGATACACATCTATATATTATACATAGCCGTTCATTGAACCGTTTTAGTCACTTTTCAGGAACTTCTCATAAATCTGATATGGTCAGTCAAAGAGAGATAACTCCAGCCAAATAATAAATTTAAAAAACAACTTTCGTACTATCTTATTTTCACTACCTGCAAACTACCTCAAAGATCTTAGGGATTTTGGACTTGACAAAGGAGGTGGAGATCCTTTTTCTCCGAAGTACAGATTGTCTAGTATTATATGTGACGTGGCATCTTTTCGTCTTTTCAAACCAGTTCGATCTTAACCTCTTCATGATAACAACAGAAAATTCCTCCATATTCCGTTTGCTAACAAAGGAATCGATGTTATGAACATCAGCAACATTCTTAATAGAAAAGAGGTCGTAAAAGAAATTCCACCATATTTCAAAAACCAATCTGTTCCCATTGTCTCCTATAGCTACACTAACAGCATTGACCGTAAAATTTTCAACTACAAAGAAGCATTGCAATATATTAACATAGAAGTGTACCTCAATAACCCTCTGACTTGTGACTGCTCCCACTCTCCTCTTCGATATAACCCATCTGGACATGTAATCACTGGTGATCTGAATATCATTCAACATGAGAGTCTCCGAAAGGTGATTTCTCATGGTCCTAAATTCAGAGAACCTCAACACATCAATTGGAAACATAATTTCAAGATAATTATGGATGCTGTTGAAGATTATGCCAGAGGGTGGATAAAGAGGGAAGTAGACCAAGATCCTGAGCTAGAGTCCTTGTCAGACTGGGTTAGAACAATTAGGTCTCTAGTACAAGGTCGGATTCACAAACTCAAAAATTGTGTTAATAGCCGACCTAAGTCTGTATTTAAAGACCAAGAAGCTGTTAAATGTCTTTCCTTTCTTCATGACAAATATGTTATCGCTCCTGCGGACAAGGCTTCCACCAACATTGTGTTTGTATGTAAATCATATTACTACGAATGCCTAATCAAGGAATTAGGCATAAATAACAACACCTCTGGTAATACCACATACAAACCAACTTAATTTATTTCGTTCGACAAAGATGAAATCCTAGCTAACCACAGATCCTTCATGACCTCTTTAAACATTCCCTCTGGTAAAGAGTCTGAGGATATACCCTATTTGTATTGGATACCTAAACTCCATAAGACACCATACAAAGAAAGGTACATAGCGGGATCATCAACTTGTTCCACGAAAGAATTGTCTATTCACCTAACAAAGATTCTGTCTGCAGTAAAAGATGGACAACAGAAATATTATGAAACTGTTTACTCGCGTAGTGGCATAAATCACATGTGGATTTTTAAAAACTCGAAAGATCTTTTGGATAACCTTAAATCAAGATCTTTCTCTCAAGTATCCTCCATCAAAACTTGATTTTTCAACTCATTATACCACCCTACCGCATGACAAATTAAAAACCTGCTTAAAAGAAACAATCCATAAAGCCTTCAGTCATAGAAACGATGGCTCAAAATTTATTGTGTTAGGTTACAATTCCACATATTTTTCTAACAAAATTCAAAAAGGTAAAACATGCTACTCCGAGGAACAAGTGATCAGTATGCTGGAATTCCTCATTGATAACATATTTGTCTCCTTTGGAGGGACACTGTTTCAGCAGATCGTCGGCATACCAATGGGTACGAATTGTGCCCCTCTTCTAGCCGATTTATTTTTATACTCATATGAGTCGGATTTTCTTCAAAAACTTGTTAAAGATGAGAAGATTCATGAAGCTAGATCCTTTAATTTCACATACAGGTATATTGATGACGTTTTATCTATCAATAATTCTAGATTTGCAGAATTTCTTCCATTGATATATCCTCCAGAGCTGGAAATTAAAGAGACCACAGATACAGCTTCGTCCGCATCATTTTTGGACTTATACCTCGAATTTGACGACAGTGGTCAACTCAATACTAGAATTTATGATAAACGAGACGACTTCAATTTTAAAATCATATATTTTCCTAATATGTGCAGCAATATACCAGCTTCTCCTGCATATGGTGTTTACATCTCGCAATTGATTCGTTATGCAAGAGGCAGTAGCAATTATTCTGATTTCTTGAAGCGTCATCTTAGTCTGAAAAACAGGCTACTGGACCAGGGCTATAAACGGATTCGCCTTATTCGATCTCTTAAAAAGTTTATATTCCGATATCAAGATCTTGTCGGAATATATTCTGTCTCTGCAGATACAATGGTAAAAGATACATTTTCATATAGTGAAAATGTATAAAGATAAGGATTTGGTATACGTGGTTACAATGTCAAAAATATTTTCTGTGAATGTGTGACGTAAAAATGTTTTTGTCATTTACTGTCGTAATTAAAATACTTCAAAGGACTCATAGTTATTGATGGTGATGGTTCACGAGATATATTAGATACCTTCCTAACTGAATTTAGTACTGTTTGACTACTATTTTACCTATTTTGTTCCAGTATTGTTATAAATGCTGTTATAGTGACAACGGAACCTTTGACCGTAATGGAAGCGAGAGGTTGGCGCCGTAAAATCTGATTCAATCCACCATTTCTTTAGAAATGCCTGTACCAAGTCAGGGCCATTGCGGTTTCCCAGTTTCCCGGTTGTTGACTGATTTTGTCTGTTTATTGATTTATGAGTTTTGACTTTCCCTTGGAAGATTGCTCTGTGTTCGGTAATTTTGTTATTACCCTTATTTAAAAAGTATTTGAAAAAAATAATGCAGTCCCGTTCTCATTGCTCCTCTAAACTTATAGGACTTCGTCCCCCAAACAGGTTGTGCCTGTCTCATATTAATTAATATTTATTACCGAATAAAGTGTATTTTTCTGTTTTATTGAGTCAAATTTTAGCATTATATATTTTTCGCTATTAAAATGGGCCTGTCGATCTATTGCACTCCCGACGAAGAGTAGAACATGTAGTATCGCAGCATAAACTTATCTTTGGCATCAACTTATTACTAAATTATCACAGGTACAAACAATTAAAGGTAGACATTAAATCATAGCTAGGACAAATACATTAATATCGTTCTAAAAATCAACACATGACTATGACAAACACAGAGTACCTAAATTGCAGAGGAAATTAGAAAATGGAATGATCCGGATACATCCCCATCCCCATCCCCAACAGCAGTAGACTCAAAAGGATTTGTACGAACTTGATCTCAAATGCGATCTTTTCATTGGCTATAACCGACATTCCATCTGCCGATGTATATACAGAAAATCTTTTATAGGGCCATATTTATAAATAAAGTTTATTGAAAGCTTCACTGACCTCAAATGAGATCTTTTCATTGGCTATAGTCATGAGAAAATCTGTTGGAAGTCGTCTGTAGTAATTAGCCACGACATTATGAATGAAGTTTATAGTAATTAGCCACGCCTTCAAATGGTCAAACAAAATTCGTTTATTCATAGCATTGGCTATGTCTGGAGACGATTCAAAAAATATAGCACAATTATAACCTTTTGACCGATAATACACTCATTTGTAGAACGTTTTCATTCATTGTAATGCATGATTTCTTGAAGTTAAATCAATACAATCATTCCGTTTTCTTTTATTTATAGCTCCACAAAAAATCAATAAACACACAGATCAACTTATATCGGTCAACGCATTGCCTTTGATCAAATCTTGTCAATGGTTATGTTTGGACAGGATTCTAAAAATATATCACAATTATAACG
>MJUT01021617.1:0-12335 GCA_002080005.1 Gigantidas platifrons | reverse complement strand
TGTTTTATCCTTCCAACAGTTCATATTAGTGTTACATCTGGATTCTTCTATTGTTTTATCTACCAACAGTTCATAGTAGTCTTACATCTGAATTATGCTATTGTTATATCCTACCAACGGTTCATATTAGTGTTACATCTGAATTCTACTATTGTTTTATCCTACCAACAGTTCACATTACTGTTACATCTGAATTCTTCTATTGTTTTTTTTCCTACCTACGGTTCATGTTCATGGTTACATCTGAATTATTTTACTGTTTTATCCTTCCAACAGTTCATATTAGTGCTACATCTGAATTATTCTATTGTTTTATCCTACCTACAGCTCATATTAGTGACACATCTGAATTATTCTCTTGTTTTGTCCTACCAACAGCTTATATTAGTGTTACATCTGATTTATTCTATTGTTTTATGTACCAACAGTTCACATTACTATTACATCTGAATTCTTCTATTGTTTTCTCCTATCAACAGCTCATATTAGTGACACATCTGCATTGTTCTATTGTTTTATGTACCAACAGTTCACATTACTATTACATCTGAATTCTTCTATTGTTTTCTCCTACCAACAGCTCATATTAGTGTTACATCTGCATTATTCTATTGTTGTATCCTAAAAACAGTTCATATTTATGCTACATCTGAATTCTTCTATTATTTCATCCTACCTACAGTTCATATTAGTGTTACATCTGAATTATTCTGTTATTTTATCCTACCAACAGTTCATATTAGTCTTACATCTGAATTATGCTATTGTTGTATATTACCAACGGTTCATATTAGTGTTACATCTGAAATGTTTTATTGTTTTCTCCTACCAACAGTTCATATTAGTGTTACATCTGCATTCTTCTATTGTTTTATCCTACCAACAGTTCATATTCATGATACATCTGAATTCTTCAATTATTTCATCCTAACAACAGTTCATATTAAGGTTACATCTGAATTATTCTGTTATTTTATCCTACCAACAGTTCATATTTGCTTTACATCTGAGCTATGCTATTGTTATATCCTACCAACGGTTCATATTAGAGTTACATCTGAATTCTTCTATTGTTTTATCCTACCAACAGTTCCTATTAGTGTTACATCTGAATTCTCCTATTGATTTATCCTACCAACAGTTCATATTCATGTTACATCTGAATTCTACTATTATTTTATCCTACCTACAGTTCATATTCATGTTACATCTGCATTCTTCTATTATTTTATCCTACCTACAGTTCATATTAGCTTTACATCTGAGCTATGCTATTGTTATATACTATGAACGGTTCATATTAGAGTTACATCTGAATTGTTCTATTGTTTTATCCTACAACAGTTCCTATTAGTGTTACATCTGAATTCTCCTGTTGATTTATCCTACCAACAGTTCATATTCATGTTACATCTGAATTCTTCTATTATTTTATCCTACCTACAGTTCATATTAGTGTTACATCTGAATTATTCTGTTATTTTATCCTACCAACAGTTCATATTAGTCTTACATCTGAATTATGCTATTGCTATATCCTACCAACGGTTCATATTAGTGTCACATCTGAAATGTTTTATTGTTTTATCCTTCCAACAGTTCATATTAGTGCTACATCTGAATTCTTCCATTGATTTATCCTACCAACTGTTCATATTAGTGTTATATCTGCATTCTTCTATTGTCTTATCTACCAACAGTTAACATTACTGTTACATCTAAATTATTCTATTGTTTTCTCCTACCAATGGTTCGTTTTCATGGTTACATCTGAATTATTTTACTGTTTTATCCTTCCAACAGTTCATATTAGTGCTACATCTGAATTCTTCTATTGTTTTATCCTACCTACAGCTCATATTAGTGACACATCTGAATTATTCTCTTGCTTTGTCCTACCTACAGCTTGTATTAGTGTTACCTCTGATTTCTTCTATTATTTTATGTACCAACAGTTCATATTAGTGTTACATCTGAATTCTTCCATTGATTTATCCTACCAACAGTTCATATTAGTGCTACATCTGAATTCTTCTATTGTTTCATGTACCAACAATTCATATCAGTGTTATATCTGAATTATACTATTGTTTTATCCCACCAACAGTTCATATTAGTTTTACATCTGCAATGTTTTATTGTTTTATCCTTCCAACAGTTCATATTAGTGTTACATCTGGATTCTTCTATTGTTTTATCTACCAACAGTTCATAGTAGTCTTACATCTGAATTATGCTATTGTTATATCCTACCAACAGTTCATATTAGTGTTACATCTGAATTCTTCTATTGTTTTATCCTACCAACAGTTCATATTAGTGCTACATCTGAATTATTCTATTGTTTTATCTACCAACAGTTCATATTAGTGTTACATCTGAATTCTTCCATTGATTTATCCTACCAACTGTTCATATTAGTGCTACATCTGAATTTTTCTATTGTTTTCTCCTACCAACAGTTCATATTAGTGTTACATTTGCATTCTTCTATTGTTTTATCCTACCAACAGTTCATATTCATGATACATCTGAAGTCTTCAATTATTTCATCCTACCAACAGTTCATATTAGGGTTCCATCTGAATTATTCTGTTATTTTATCCTACCAACAGTTCATATTTGCTATACATCTGAGCTATGCTATTGTTATATCCTACCAACGGTTCATATTAGAGTTACATCTGAATTCTTCTATTGTTTTATCCTACCAACAGTTCCTATTAGTGTTACATCTTAATTCTTCTATTATTTTATCCTACCTACAGTTCATATTAGTGTTACATCTGAATTATTCTGTTATTTTATCCTACCAACAGTTCATATTAGTTTTACATCTGAGTTATGCTATTGTTATATCCTACCAACGGTTCATATTAGTGTTACATCTGAATTCTTCTATTGTTTTATCCTACCAACAGTTCATATTAGTGTTGCATCTAAATTCTTCTATTGTTTTATCCTACCAACAGTTCATATTCATGTTACATCTGAATTCTTCTATTATTTTATCCTACCTACAGTTCATATTAGCGTTACATCTGAATTATTCTGTTATTTTATCCTACCAACAGTTCATATTAGTCTTACATCTGAATTATGCTATTGTTATATCCTACCAACAGTTCATATTAGTTTTACATCTGCAATGTTTTATTGTTTTATCCTTCCAACAGTTCATATTAGTGTTACATCTGAATTCTTCTATTGTTTTATCCTACCAACAGTTCATATTAGTGTTGCATCTAAATTCTTCTATTGTTTTATCCTACCAACAGTTCATATTCATGTTACATCTGAATTCTTCTATTATTTTATCCTACCTACAGTTCATATTAGCGTTACATCTGAATTATTCTGTTATTTTATCCTACCAACAGTTCATATTAGTGCTACATCTGAATTCTTCTATTGTTTCATGTACCAACAATTCATATCAGTGTTATATCTGAATTATACTATTGTTTTATCCCACCAACAGTTCATATTAGTTTTACATCTGCAATGTTTTATTGTTTTATCCTTCCAATAGTTCATATTAGTGTTACATCTGGATTCTTCTATTGTTTTATCTACCAACAGTTCATATTAGTCTTACATCTGAATTATGCTATTGTTATATCCTACCAACGGTTCATATTAGTGTTACATCTGAATTCTACTATTGTTTTATCCTACCAACAGTTCACATTACTGTTACATCTGAATTCTTCTATTGTTTGTTTTCCTACCTACGGTTCATGTTCATGGTTACATCTGAATTATTTTACTGTTTTATCCTTCCAACAGTTCATATTAGTGCTACATCTGAATGATTCTATTGTTTTATCCTACCAACAGCTCATATTAGTGACACATCTGAATTATTATATTGTTTTATGTACCAACAGTTCATATTAGTGTTACATCTGAATTCTTCCATTGATTTATCCTACCAACAGTTCATATTAGTGCTACATCTGAATTCTTCTATTGTTTCATGTACCAACAATTCATATCAGTGTTATATCTGAATTATACTATTGTTTAATCCCACCAACAGTTCACATTACTGTTACATCTGAATTCTTCTATTGTTTTCTCCTACCAATGGTTCGTTTTCATGGTTACATCTGAATTATTTTACTGTTTTATCCTTCCAACAGTTCATATTAGTGCTACATCGGCATTCTTCTATTGTTGTATCCTAAAAACAGTTCATATTTATGCTACATCTGAATTCTTCTATTATTGCATCCTACCTACAGTTCATATTAGTGTTACATCTGAATTATTCTGTTATTTTATCCTACCAACAGTTCATATTAGTCTTACATCTGAATTATGCTATTGTTGTATCCTACCAACGGTTCATATTAGTGTTTCATCTGAAATGTTTTATTGTTTTATCCTTCCAACAGTTCATATTAGTGTTACATCTGAATTATTCCATTGATTTATCCTCCCAACTGTTCATATTAGTGCTACATCTGAATTCTTCTATTGTTTTCTCCTACCAACAGTTCATATTAGTGTTACATCTGCATTCTTCTATTGTTTTATCCTACCAACAGTTCATATTCATGATACATCTGAATTCTTCAATTATTTCATCCTACCAACAGTTCATATTAGTGTTACATCTGAATTATTCTGTTATTTTATCCTACCAACAGTTCATATTAGTTTGACATCTGAGCTATGCTATTGTTATATCCTACCAACGGTTCATATTAGTGTTACATCTGAATTCTTCTATTGTTTTACCCTACCAACAGTTCATATTAGTGTTACATCTGAATTCTTCTATTGTTTTATCCTACCAACAGTTCCTATTAGTTTTACATATGATTTCTCCTATTGATTTATCCTACCAACAGTTCATATTCATGTTACATCTGAATTCTACTATTATTTTATCCTACCTACAGTTCATATTAGTGTTACATCTGAATTATTCTGTTATTTTATCCTACCAACAGTTCATATTAGTGTTACATCTGAATTATTCTGTTATTTTATCCTACCAACAGTTCATATTAGTTTGACATCTGAGCTATGCTATTGTTATATCCTACCAACGGTTCATATTAGTGTTACATCTGAATTCTTCTATTGTTTTACCCTACCAACAGTTCATATTAGTGTTGCATCTTAATTCTTCTATTGTTTTATCCTACCAACAGTTCATATTCATGTTACATCTGAATTCTTCTATTATTTTATCCTACCTACTGTTCATATTAGTATTACATCTGAATTATGCTATTGATATATCCTACCAACGGTTCATATTAGTGTTACATCTGCAATGTTTTATTGTTTTATCCTTCAACAGTTCATATTAGTGATACATCTGGATTCTTCTATTGTTTATCTACCAACAGTTCATAGTAGTCTTACATCTGAATTATGCTATTGTTATATCCTACCAATTGGTTCATATTAGTGTTACATCTGAATTCTACTATTGTTTTATCCTACCAACAGTTCACATTACTGTTACATCTGAATTCTTCTATTGTTTTTTTCCTATCTACGGTTCATTTTCATGGTTACATCTGAATTATTTTACTGTTTTATCCTTCCAACAGTTCATATTAGTGTTACATCTGAATTCTACTATTGTTTTATCCTACCAACAGTTCCCATTACTGCTACATCTGAATTATTCTATTGTTTTATCTACCAACAGTTCATATTAGTGTTACATCTGAATTCTTCCATTGATTTATCCTACCAACAGTTCATATTAGTGCTACATCTGAATTCTTCTATTGTTTCATGTACCAACAATTCATATCAGTGTTATATCTGAATTCTACTATTGTTTTATCCCACCAACAGTTCACATTACTGTTAAATCTGTATTCTTCTATTGTTTTATCCTACCAACAGTTCATATTTATGCTACATCTGAATTCTTCTATTATAGTATCCTACCTACAGTTCATATTAGTGTTACGTCTGAATTATTCTGTTATTTTATCCTACCAACAGTTCATATTAGTCTTACATCTGAATTATGCTATTGTTATATCCTACCAACGGTTCATATTAGTGTTACATCTGCAATGTTTTATTGTTTTATCCTTCCAACAGTTCATATTAGTGTTACATCTGGATTCTTCTACTGTTTAATCTACCAACAGTTCATAGTAGTCTTACATCTGAATTATGCTATTGTTATATCCTACCAACGGTTCATATTAGTGTTACATCTGAATTCTACTATTGTTTTATCCTACCAACAGTTCACATTACTGTTACATCTGAATTCTTCTATTGTTTTTCCATACCTACGGTTCATTTTCATGGTTACATCTGAATTATTTTACTGTTTCATCCTTCCAACAGTTCATATTAGTGTTACATCTGAATTCTTCTATTGTTTTATCCTACCAACAGCTCATATTAGTGACACATCTGAATTATTCTATTGTTTTATGTACCAACAGTTCATATTAGTGTGACATCTGAATTATACTATTGTTTTATCCTACCAACAGTTCACATTACTGCTACATATGAATTATTCTATTGTTTTATCTACCAACAGTTCATATTAGTGTTACATCTGAATTCTTCCATTGATTTATCCTACCACAGTTCATATTAGTGCTACATCTGAATTCTTCTATTGTTTCATGTACCAACAATTCATACCAGTGTTATATCTGAATTCTACTATTGTTTTATCACACCAACAGTTCACATTACTGTTACATCTGAATTCTTCTATTGTTTTCTCCTACCAATGGTTCGTTTTCATGGCTACATCTGAATTATTTTACTGTTTTATCCTTCCAACAGTTCATATTAGTGCTACATCTGAATTCTTCTATTGTTTTATGTACCAACAGTTCATATTAGTGTTACATCTGAATTCTACTATTGTTTTATCCTACCAACAGTTCTCATTACTGTTACATCTGAATTCTTCTATTGTTTTCTCCTACCAACGGTTCATTTTCATGGTTACATCTGAATTATTTTACTGTTTTATCCTTCCAACAGTTCATATTAGTGCTACATCTGAATTCTTCTATTGTTTTATCCTACCAACAGCTCATATTAGTGACACATCTGAATTGTTCTATTGTTTTATGTACCAACAGTTCACATTACTATTACATCTGAATTCTTCTATTGTTTTCTCCTACCAACAGTTAATATTAGTGTTACATCTGAATTATCCTATTGATTTATCCTACCAACAGTTCATATTCATGTTACATCTGAATTCTTCTATTAGTTTATCCTACCTACAGTTCATATTAGTGTTACATCTGAATTATTCTGTTATCTTATCATACCAACAGTTCATATTAGTGACACATCTGAATTCTTCTATTGCTTTATCCTACCAACAGCTCATATTCATGCTACATCTGAATTCTTCTATTATTTCATCCTACCAACAGTTCATATTAGTGTTACATCTGAATTCTTCTATTGGTTTATCCTACCAACAGTTCATATTAGTGCTACATCTGAATTCTTCTATTGTTATTTTCTACCAACAGCTCATATTAATGACGCATCTGAATTGTTCTCTTGTTGTCTCCTACCAACAGCTTATATTAGTGTTACATCTGATTTATTCTATTGTTTTATGTACCAACAGTTCATATTAGTGTTACCTAAACACACAGGGCATTCAAACTGGGTCAATATCACATATTCATGAGGGAGGAGAACATTAGTTTTAATAACTATTAACAATTAATAATAATTAGTTATGTAATATATATTCAAGCTACACACATGTCCACAATGCATACATCGTATGGAACAAAGAAATACGGCTTTAACAAAGATTCAATTCAAATGAAATGTTCTACAAAACAATAAAAATATCTTTAAATACAGATCACTACTTAATAGAGGTGACAGCATGGCCAGGTTTGACTGTATATATATTGTAATATGAATCACGTATACACGACAAGATGCAGTAAGACATGATTTAGAACTCCCTCCTTCTGATCTTTATAATTATAATGTATATTGTATCATATTAGCCTTATTTTAGTAATCATCAACATTAAAATGATCCAGTGATGCACATGAAAACAAATGGGGTACCAAAAAGGGAGATAATGTGTTCATTGTAAAAAATGTGTTCACCCTTTTAGCTGGATTTTGTTCACTTCCATTGTGACAACAAAATCAATATACATTACAAAACATCAATGGTTTCACAAATGACCACGGGTATTTTCTACTTGTCGTAATCACACTCAGATTTATCACCTGGTTTGTAGCAAAACCAGCACTAAAGTTGTCATTTGTTAAGCAGGAAGTGCTGACCTTACAGGATTGTTTTGTGTTTGTCTTATTGGGGTTCGGTTCTTAACGTTTTAGTGCAGTGGTGTGATGTATGCTGTAATTGTCGAGTAAAACATATGTTCGGTTCATCTTTTCACCCATTATATTTGTAAGGGGTAACTATTTTACTATTTTAGTTGTATGTATTCATGCATGCTGGTGTCCAACACGACTTGCCATATCAAATGACGTTTGCATCTTTTTAGCAGTAAAACGACGACTGTCACCAGTAGAACAATAATTGCAATTTCTTACGGAACACTTGAGTTTGCTACCGGTTTTCAGCGTGGTTACTAATGCTCATTTTTAGTTATCTGTGTAGTGTTTTGTAGATCCTTGTTTTTCGCTTTGCTTACTTCCGGCCATTGTATTCTTGATATTGTTGAAGACATTCTGTTGCAATACTTATACAGGTATCTCACGCTGTGCATACATATCAATATAGTATTCGACGTCAAATAGTATACGTGGTCTGACTTTTTGTAATCAGTGCTACAGTTTATTACTGGAGTGTGTGTTTATTTGTTTGATGGTGTTTAACGCCACTTTCAACAATATTTTAGTTTTATCGTGACGGTCAGTTTTATTGGTGGAAGAAACCGGAGGACAAGGTGAAAACCACCGACCTGTCGCAAGTTACTGACAAACTTTATAACTTTATCACAAAATGTACACCTCGTCCTGATCGACATTCAAACTCACACCTTTAGTGCTGATAGGACCTGATTGCACAGGTAGTAGTTGTAAATTGAACTAAAATATGATCACGGCAACGATGGTCCCTGAAAACAAGACTGCGAAACGTTACAATTTGTATACTTGATGTAAACTTTCTGCAGGGTGATTCCGATTGCATTTCCCTACTCATTGTGAAAATGCACCCACACATATATTGTTTTGAGATCAGGTATAAAATTGGTACTTATGAGTCTACCAGAGATCATTGAGATTGTTATACTCGTCGGCACTCAGGCTATGCCTAAGTGATTCACGATGATAACGCTTTGTTAGATAACTTATACAAGTATTTCACGCTGTGCATACATATTAATATAGTAATCGACGTCAAATAGTATACGTGGTCTGACTTTTTGTAATCAGTGCTAGTGTTTATGACTGGAGATATGCCATTATCGTCCATTAAGGTATGTACTAGTATGTCCTCTACGACGTTGATGAAAATCCACACCATCAATACTTTCGTGTATATAATTTTAGGAAGAATTTACATTCCAAAAATATAAATTTAAGGAATTATTATGCAAATGTACATATATGAACAATTAAAACTTGTAAAAATATGTTCAACATATATATTAATCTTCTCCACGATGGTTTCAACGATATATCGTGTTCAACACACATATCCTAATATTTTTTCACTCGATTTCCACGCTATATCGTGGTAAAACACACATATTGATTGCAATTCTAAAAGGTAACTATCAGTTTACCTTTGTTATTGATAACGGTCGTGTTTTCCGCAACGGAGCAAACGTGGAAATGATTAATTTTGTAAAACGAACCACACTGTTCCCTTTGTTCACTCTCCTACTTACAATATATTGACATACAAGTACTATTGAAGTATAATATAGGTAATACAAATATGTTCTTACATTCTTGATGATCTTTAAAACTGCTTCATACAGCAAATCGGATATTGTCTAGTAATTCAACAAAAATAATGTAGTTAAAGCAGCCTTCGAGTGCAACGTGTGATACGAAGTAAAATTCGTATGAATTAGACATAATTAAACCAACAAATCACTAACCGTAGCAATTGTTAAGCGTACAATAAACACAGTTACCCATCCTATATTTATAGCGAGTTCATTGGCAATGTCCATTCATGCATATCACAAGAATTGCTCTATTCAGAATAAAACTGTTATACATATTGTTATGCTAAGAATGTCCTTTCACACACAGCCGGCAGGTATATATAATACAACATAATTGGTGATATATGGATGTAATTTTATAACATACCATTGCTCATCTCTATGTTAATATGAATGTTGCTACATGGAGGTAATTTTATAATTTATATTTCCACATCTCTATTTTAAGGGCTAATCGATGTTGATTTAACTTTAAATATGTATGACTGATCTTACATGAAGATGATTGTAAAACATACCGTTCCATATCTCTATGTTATGAACTTATCCATGTTGATTTAATATGCCTCGCAACTTTAAATGTATATCTGTCATCAAACAACGACGATATTCACGTTCAACACTTGCTATTGTGTTTTCGCTATACCTCCTCATCATGTGTATCCTCCTCTATCTACAAATAAGACTAATTTCGGTAGAGCAATACTATGCACAAGCTACGCATAAAGGTAAGCGAGAAAACAATACGGAAATCAGATATATACACGAGCCATATAGCGTCTGTAATGGATTTGTTCAACACCAGCCACATTCATTGTTTATCTTAGTCAAATCGGATATATATAATATAGCTCAAAGATTGGCGATTCGTGCTACATGGGGTAACATAAATATCCCTGAAATCAGGGTAATATTCACACTTGGAACATCGGATGATATTCAAGGATTGATAATAAAAGAAACAAAACTTTATGACGACATCTTACAAGGTGACTTTTCCGATACGTATGCCAACAATATTTACAAGACAGTTATGACTTATCAGTGGATAGTGGACAACTGTGTTAATACATCATTATATTTCTTTGTAGACGATGATTTCTTCGTCAATGGTAATTTAATTCATCAATATCTGAAAGAACATTCAAGCCAAGTTAACCCATATCTGTATACTGGCAAATTAATAACATATAGTTGGCCCGTTAGGAAGAGAAATTCTAAATGGTTTATATCTGTTGAGGACTACCCGTATATGTATTACCCTCCCTATTTAGCAAGGGGCTCAGTTATAATAACTGCTAATGTCGCCACATTGCTTAGAGAAACGTTCCCCTATGTAAAGTATATATCTATAGATGATAGTTATCTAGGAATTGTGGCTTGTGCTTGTCATCTTGTACCATCGAATGATGTCCGGATGTCTATTGACTATACGGTCGTAGAACCGGAACGACTTAAGTTCTTGTTTTCATCTCATGGTTATGGTAATCACCGTCAGCTACGTAGAGTATGGGACAACTGGTTAAAACATAATAAACCTAAATTGTGATACAGACAATGTTAATTAGAGTATGGAACACCTGTTTAAAACATAATAAACCTAAATTTGATATCGAGGGTTTGTTTTTCTTGTGAAACAGACAATGTTCATTAGATTACATTTGGTAGATAAGGGTATTCTTATTATTAAATACAATGACTACATAGAAGTCGTGTGGATTGTTCTATGACTAATTTATACTTCTCAGATGTCTTATATTAAAATACCGAAGAAGTAAACATGATTTAATCAAGGAAGGACTGCATGACAATGTAAAATTCTAATAGTTATGAGCATGAATGAGTTCATCTTCTTCTTCTTCTTCTTCTTCTTCTTCTTCCCAACTCAGTATACTCAAGGCTGACAGTAATTACTCCATGCATGTCCATGCTATACTGTTAAAATCAAAATTGCATATACATTTAGAAACAGGGTGGAACACTATTTGCATCTGGGACTGCAATCAAAGGGTAATGGAGCCTATCCCTGCATGGAACTGACCGATGGTACTGTTCTGACGTACTGCTGGTGGTTTGCTGTTCAAGGTGTTAATGGTATGTGCATAGAATAAACAGCGATATATACCTTTCCGTGTATGCATCATTCTGATGTCTGCAATCCTCTTAGTTCTGCAATAAAATGGTATATGTAGATGTTCTGCACGGATTTCAACTACATTATGTATGATCATATACATCTGAACAGTTATTGTTTCTTTGCGCCTTTTTCCAAGCGGTTTCCATGACTTATCACCGGGTTTATAACTAGATTAACACAACGAGTGTCACTAGTGGAGCAGGAACTGTTTATCCTTCCGGAGCACCTGAGTTCTCTCCCGGTTTTAAGTGGGGTTCGTCTTG
>MJUT01021616.1:313646-327590 GCA_002080005.1 Gigantidas platifrons | reverse complement strand
GGCGTTCTCCCACAGTTGATAACCAATCCTTGAATATCCTTATGTTACTCTCAGTTTTACGTTTTGTATTGATATTTTTCATCTCCGTTTTATCGGTTTTTTGTATGATGTTTCCTTACGTGTTACAATGACGTCATCCACGCAGGGCACAATAACCGGTTATTTGCCTGGGCATTGATATGGATCAGGAATGTCTTCGTTTATCAAATATGCAAAACGGTACAGATAATGTACAAATATGTGATAAATGGATTTATCGACCCGTTAAAGGTATATTTGACCTCAGACTTCGTCCTCGGTCAATATATGTTTAAATGGTCGATAAATCCATGCATTGACCACACCAAAAGGCTATAATTGTATAGTATACAGATGACAACAACAGCAAAACGTACGACAGCATCATACAATAAAATAACTGCAAAATGTTTGCAGTTGAATAATAACTAGAGACTTGGTGGGATGAGACTGCATCGCTCACCTGGTATCGGATCTGGCTTGGGTTATCAGGATTCAGCCAATCAGAAACAAGATTTTCCTGTGGCAGCCGTGTTTTTTATCCGACTGCATTGAAATGTGAAAGGTTTATAGGGTTCCATCGTTAGATGATTTATATCAAATTTCAGATCATTTAGCCAAGTGGTTTAAGAGGAAAAGATATTTTAGGATGCATTCTAAATAAGTTGGGTTGTTGTGGCCATCTTGAATTTTAAATTGTCACAAAAATTACTTAATAAGGGACCATCCGAGTATCATCCAAACAACAGAAATACAGAACATTTTAACTGGTAAACAGTTCTTTTGTAGTTTATGGTCTTCAGAACACATTATCTGCTCCTGGTAGCCTTGTGAATTTATGAGTTGCACCAATAACACATACTTTGATCATATATATGTCAAATCTGGTTCAATTTGGACAAATTATGAAAGAAAATCCAAATATGAAAATGATGATTGACAACGGATGGAGGCAAAGTAACGTCATAAGTTCACTTGTACATTATTAGGGGCAGGTATGGTAATAACAGTTTGCTAGCTAGACTAGTAACATTTTAACTGGCAAACAGTTCTTTTGTAGATTATGGTCATCAGAACGCATTATCTGCTTCTGGCAGCCATGTTGAATATACGAGTTGCACCAATAACACATACATCATAAGGTACCATCAGGAACATATATGTTGAGTTTGGTTCAATTTGGCTCAAAATTATGAGAGAAAATTCAAATATGAAAATGTTAATTGACGACGGATGGAGGCAAAGTAATGTCATCACTGGCCCAAATTGAAAACTGGTAGCCCATATATTTCAAAAACATTTTTTTTTGAGTTGTTGACTAATAAAACATTCAACTAAAGCAGTTTGTTATGTTTTATTCTTCAATTATCCCTCCCTACACATAACCCTATAAACCCTTCCCTCATCCCCATAATCTTCATCATCGTCATCACTATCAGTATCATAATCTGCCCCATATATTGGTCGACTCTGTGACATGTGTCTTCACTACTTGGCATTTCCTCCACAGCTAAATTGTGCTCATTCATTTCCTTGACTTGGTCCTCCACTTGCTTGGATGCTATAACAGGGTTTCAGCTGAATTTTATTATACTACGGTCAAATGACCTAACTCATATAAATTCATCAGGCCTTTCGTCCTGAAAGGCTTTTATTCAATTAGTCAATTGTGTCCTAATTTGTCTAAAACTTATAAAGTCATTTAATGCATACTTATTTATAATATTTGGAATTGAAAGCCAGACAGGTTTTCAGAGGTCACCATCTCTTTCCAAAAAAAAATTAAACTTCAGTGAAAATAAATAGAAATTAAAATCAAATTCCCCAATGAGGAATGAGTCAAAGACTTAAGAGAAGGCTTCCCTAAATAGGTTACAAAAAATCTGCTTTGAAGTAAACATTTTGTAGATTTTTTTTAACATAAATAAAGCAAAGTATTTTATTTAAATTCACAGAGAAATAAAAAAAAATAGTGGATCTTTTCAACCATTTGTCTTAATCAGGAAAAAGCTTGTAATATTTGTCCATTTCAAAGGTTTCAATATTTCCCAAAAACCTAAATCAAGTCCTCTATCGTATTTTGCACAAAAGACATGTTCAAATATGGTGCCAAATTGATATCCGATAATCTTTGCGTGTCCGGTCCGCAGCGATTTTTAATCTTATATTTCATTGATATTTTCGTTTTTATCAATGTCCTTGAACTTCATCAAACCATGGAACGATAAATAATATTAAAAGAGTTTTGATCTGGCGTTTCACTTTAGTTTTAATCAAAATAAATTATGGACAAATTGGATATCAAACAGGGCTCTTTTATACAACAAACCCAGTATTTTACACCGGACAGTCGATCTGGGGGAAGGTAAACCAATGTTTGGTTACGTAACCATAAAATGAAAGTAGAATCGTATATTTACGCACAGTGAGATCTTTTTAGCCAATAAATGTCGTTTCCCCATTTATCTAAAGATTGAAATTAATTATTTAGTACAAATATTTGTTCCAAACTATAAAAATAGTGATGATAAGCATGAACAGCTACATTTTGTATTGTGATAGATGGATTATATTGTCAATTTACACCTTGTTTCATTTCTGAATCCGCCTTTGATTTTGCTATTTGTCTATTGAATTGGGTGACAACATAGGAAGTATGTTGCATGGCAACAACTTCCAAAAATAAATTCAAGAATTTTCATTTTGAGGACTGAATAAAGACTTGAATTTCAGACTCAGGTCTCAAGTTTTTTTTTAAATTAATTAAAATTTAAATCAATTAAAAAAATTAAATCTTAATTTTAACTGAAGTTTCTGTCACACAATCTAAACTTCCTTCAACTATACTTACATAAATCCCAAAAATTCTATTGTAAAGTTTAGGGTCTGCCTGCATGTACAGAAAACATGTTGATTTATCCACAGGTAACGGTCCATTTGATGGTCCAGATGTCCTTTTCTCCCTGTTCAGTGCCTCAGAATATTTATTGTGATAGTATCCTTCTTCGCTATATGACTGAAAAGACATCAATTGAAGTTCAATTACCGGCAATTGGTTTGGTTCAGGCTTGGTTTGATTTATGATGTTTAACGCCACTTTTAACAGTATTTTAGTTATCTTGTGGCAGTCAGTTTTATTAGTGAAGGAAACCAGAGACCAGAAGAAAACCACCGACCTGTCGCAAGTCACTGACAAACTTTATCACATAATGTTGTATCAAGTACAGTTTGCCTGAGCGGGATTTGATCTCACAACTTTAGTGGTGATAGGCGGTGATTGCACAGGTAGTTGTAAATCCACCTACCATAAGGTCACGACCACGATGGCCCCCTCATGTTATTTTGAAACAGATGCCATTCCCTTAAGACAGCTCTAAAATCTCGTCTATCTGTCAAACAGTAAATTTTATTTTCATTCGCTTTTTGCTTTCCTTGCTACTATTTATCAAACCACAAAATTGAATGCACCATAAAAAGCAAATATAACCAGAGACATCATTGGTTAGTATCAAAACGATAAAATAAAATTTATACCAATGAAAATAAGCTACACTCGAGTAGATTGTAGCTTATTAAAAAGGTAGACATCAAATTTAGTGTGATTGATTGATTGATTTTGATTTTTGGAGTTTAATGCCACTTTCAGCAACAAATTTAGTGAGCATGACACATTTCATGAATAACCTTCATCAGGTACACTCAGTTGAAAGCTTGGGAAGCCAAATAATTTTAAAAGTTTTAGGAGCAAGTAAACCAAAGGGCCTAAACAGGATCGGCAAAATCGGATAAGGTCAATTAGTATACCCTATGTTGCCAGTTTCTCTGGATTGTCCATTTTTGATTGCCGCATCAATATTTTCTAACATTTATTTAATGTGTATGTCTCATTTTGTAGTCTAGGAAGAATAGTTACATTTTCTTTATAAAAATGAGAAAAAAAAGAAATTCTATAAATATCTCACTCTTCTAAATCTTGAAGTTTCAGCTGACTCAGCAACTGATTGCATCCATACATGGGCGTTGTCATTTCCACAAGAACCAAGAGCTTTTTCTGCTTCTCTTCGTAGTCTAAAAATAGTACAGGTAATTATAAAATGACAAAAACATAAACAAGAACAGCTGATGGATTCTTGTCTCAGGTACTAAATTGTGGCAGGATTAAACCACGATTTTCTCACTTTTTTATCTGAACTTTGACTAGTTTTGTAATGATTACATGTACAGTTAAACATGTCTTATTTGACATTTCAAGAAAAATAGAGTCACATAAGACAGGTGGTCACTTAAGGGGGTACCATACACTACAGGGAGATAACTCTTTAAAATCAGTTGAACGTTTTGATCATATGATGTTTGTATACAGATTTCAAGCATCTCAGTGATCAAAACCACAGTGAGAAAAGCTGCTATGTGGCTAGTAAATTTATAGCTCTGGGTCTGTTGGTTGGAATTTGTTCAAATTTTGATATTTATTTCAGTGGATATATTCAAACACACTGCCAAAAAAATAAGAAAATTAAACGAGCAGATCAAATTTTACCTGAAGTGTATGGTACCACCTTAATACAGGTATAATACACTGTGACGGGAAATTAAAATTAAGGTGACTTAATACAAGTTATTGCTTAATAGAGGTGGTCACTAATGCGGGTTTGACAGTATAAGAATTCAGAAAAATTAAAAGACAGGGTGTATATTCTATACATGTTAAAAAGTGTGAATGGATGAGTGAGTCACTGACAAGCTTTATCACATAATGTTGTATCGAGTACACCTCACTATGAAAAGGATTCAAACTCACAACTTTAGTTGTGATAGGCACTAATTGCACAAGTAGTTGTAAATCCAACTACCATACGATCACCACCATGACGGCCTCTCCACATATCCGAAGCTACACAAAATGTATACATAAGTGTGTATCATATAATTGTCACGCTTTATCGATTATAATAAAATCTTGACTTCTTCACATCGACACATGTGAAGGATTATTTGCTATGACTTCTTCACATGTGTTAAATATGTGTGCAAAACTTCTCACGTGCTAAATACTGACCCTTAAGTGTATAACTTACCTGTGAGGGTCAAGATTTAGGTGTTCCTCCTTGTAAATAATAGAATGTGATTTTGGTAATTGTAAGTTTGACACTTTATGAAGAAATCGTCTAATAGGTTCTATGTGGTATGTCGTATCATCAGGAATTGTTATAGTTCCTTTAAAATGTCCGTCTACAACGTAACCAAATATTCTGCTGCGGGGGGATCCTAAAATAAAGAAAAAAAGGAGCCATTTATAACATAACCAAATATGATCAGCTGAGGGAGTGGATTGGTTGGCTTGGTTGGATTACTTTCAACAATATTTCTGTTATATCGTGGTGGCAAGTTTTATTGGTGGAGGAAACCGGAGGACCTGGAGAAAACTACCAACCTGCCGTAAGTCACTGACAATCTTTATCACACAATGTAGTGATGATAGGTACTGATTGCATAGGTAGTTATAAATCCAACTACCATACGATCACGACCATGAAGGCTCCTGTGAGAGAGTGGAAGAGGGATCCTAAAATAAAACAAAAATGGCCTTATAGGAGAGGTGCCCTCATTGGAAGGTGACAATTACATGTACGGTAAGTAGTATTTTAATTTTTCTTCAGTGAAACATACCTGAAGAGACCAGGCCAGCCTTAAAAATATGTTTGTTTCCCCTTTCCGACACTAGCCTGAAAGATCTGGGTCGGTAGGTAGGTGAATTATTTTTTTCATCAAGCATGATTCTGCAGGCAGACAGACAAACTGATTTCTAGACACCCAATATCTTTGTTTATTGTCATATTATCTGTGCAATTGTAATCAAAGAATGTAATTTATACTGTCCCTTGTCACAGGCTTGTGGGATCTTGTTGGAAAATTTATCCATTGTCAGAAACTGATATCTTTGTATGTTGGGCCATATCAATGAAAAGATTGAAGACTGAACAGTTTTCATTTGACTTTCAAGAGAAAACATATTTCTTTTTTTATTATTTTAAGGGGTTTCTTTTGGGAATTGGTTTCCCACTCTGTTTACATGTGTTATAAACAGGTAATACAATTTCACATAACGTAGCTTCAAACTCAGAAATGCTTCTACGAATATTCGGAACAGTCAGGACTCTAGGTCTTTTAGTAATGATGACTCACGGTACGCTCCGGAAGAGTATTACATAATATGAATCCAATGCCGGAATCGGACACGAAAAAAATTCCGGAAATCGCAAAAAAAAAAAAAATCACGGAACAGGCTGTCAAATTTTTTCAGTCACGCCGATTTCGGCGAGTCGGTCGCAAAGCGGAAACAAACAATATTTTAATTTAGGCCCCACCCAATAAAGATGGAAAAAGTGGTCTTTTGATATAGGTGGTCTCTTAATGAAGGTCCAAAATACATAAAATGCACTGCAATGGGAACTGAAAGTAGTTTAAAACATTCTGTGTAGTGTTTGTGCACCATTGTTATTGTTTGTTACTTTTGGTCATTGACCCTAACCCTAACCCTAACCCTAACCCTACAATGACATTGTATCGTCTTCTTTGATTTGTGGCTTCTAATTAAGAGATGCTGATTACCTCTTTGGCTCTTTGACACATTAATTGTTTTTGCTATGACAATGTAGGTGGCATAAGGCTATTTGATTGTATCTCAGTTCATCTGAAATTTCTCATGATAAATGTGCTGGCATTCGTGCAGTCAGTGACAAAAACTCTTTGACATACTTGCCTGAAAGGCATTTCAAGGGAATTTTTGGAAGTTTTTCTAGTAGATTAAGAAAATTTTTGCAATTTTTCAGTAGTCTGAATCAATTTTTACTAGACTGGGGCTTAGGGCTACAGGTTCGTGGGAGTAAGTCTTGTAAGCGTGCACGTGTATTACTGTATTTATCATATGATTTTAATCATAACAATATACATATTAATCCTCACAGCCCTTTACATCTTCCTTAAAGACTACTAAAGTATTCTATTTAAAAGTCTAATAGTTACCCAAATTAAAGGCCAATATACAGTCCTCACAAAAAGCACCAGTCCTCGAGTTCAAGACAAGCAAAACTTTGTTCAGACCAGTAAATTTTTCAGTTTGTATTTAGGAATATATAAAAATAAATTCTAGAATTTGATTTGGACCAGTAAATCCAAATTTTCATTTCAAGGACTAAATATACCCCCTTTACTGATTTTAGCGACTATTTAAGACGCAAATCACATTTATTAATAGGTCGCAATCCAAGATATATAAAAAAAAAAATCACCATAAACTTAATAATGGAATTTCCCAATGACAACTGCTTTCATCGATGAGTCTTAATCACAGAACTCAATAAATAATTGAAACAAGATGTTACATGCTATGTCGTGCTAAGAATACCCCAACTCATTCATTTGTAGGTCGCACGGTAAACAGGAAGTAGATGTGCGGTAAACCTGGAAAGGGGAGACACGGTACAAGTCATCATGCCAAAGCCATATATCAAATATAAAATCATTTCTTTCAGTAGAAGCTGAGATAACTGTTACGAAAGTTTTCATTACGGCAAACATGAAAAATTCTAAGTCACACTGTAAACAGGAAGTAGATGTTCGGTAAACCTGGAAAGGGGAGACACGGTACAAGTCACCATGTAAAAGCCAAATATCAAATATAAAATCATTTCTTCCAGTAGAAGCTGAGATATCTGTTACGAAAGTGTGAACGGACGGACAAGGTGATTGCAATATAGCCCCCTCTATACGAGTGGGGGTATAATATTTTCAGAAAAAACAAGATGAACTGTGAGCTAATGCTCACTTATGATACCCCGCATATATGTTCAATGTGTATAAAAACTAACTAAGTCGCCAAACAGGAAGTAGGAATCTGACGGGTCCAAAAACGCTTCCCACGATATGGCATACCTATGTGAAGCTTGTGACCAAATATCAGATTTCTGCCATCAATAGTTGCTGAGAAAAATGTGACGAAAAATATCTTGGGACGGACGGAAGGATGGAGAGGTAAAACAGTATACCGCCCCCTCCTGTGGAGTGGGGGTATAAAAATATGTCCGTTTGGCATTAATCTTTCCTTTTCAAATTTTAAATCACAGCCATTCACATGGTCATAAAACTTTCTAGTACGAGCTTCATATCTCACAATCATCCAATCAGAACACATTATATACTGGAATACAAGATACAGTCTTCTGATTGGCTGTTTTCATAATATGAGTACAAAAATCATACTCAAACGTTTATTGTGCGTAAAATTATGTCGAAATACTGCCTTTGATTTTCTGCTGACTTACCTTCTAAAGTGCCCCTATATATATGTGATGTCTCTACATATCCTTGTTTATCTAAGGTTGCATCCTTAGCATATACTGACTCGTCTGGTTGTAAAACTAATTTAAATTCTCTGAAAAAAATCAAGGGAGATAATTATAAAACTGATGAGAAATTTTTTAAGATGATTTAAAGACATATATACATGGACATGTACATAAAGAGAATTATTTCTATGTTAGTCTTATTTTGGCATTCTAATTAAAAACTGATTCATCTGATTGTAAAAGTACTGTAACTTAAAATCTCTAAAAAAAAAAAAAACTAGAGGCTCAGGTGAGCCTGTATCGCTCACCTGATATAAATAAGTCCTCTTAAGAATGTCTGCATGCCGAATACATCTAAGTTACTATTCAAATCCCATAGGGTTCTATGTTAAAACTATGTCTGCTCATGGCAGCCATCTTGGATGAAGGTTGTGGTCACCGGACACAATTTTGAAAGTATATACTACCCAAGGAACATCCATGCCATGTTTGCTTTAAATTGGCTGACTGGTTTCAGAGGAGAAGACTTTTAAACAATTTTCCCATTGGGTCCTATGTTAAAACTATGTCCGCTGATAGCGGCCATCTTGGATGAAGGTCTGGGTCACTGGATATAATTTTGAAAGTTGACCATTTAAGGACCATTCATTCCATGTTTGCTTTAAATTGGCTTACTGGTTTCAGAGGGAACAAAATTTAAACATTTTTCCCATAGGGTCCTATGTTAAAACTATGTTCACTGACGGTGGCCATCTTGGATGGAGATCGGGGTCACATGACATTATTTTGAAAGTTGACCACCTAAGGACCATTCATGCCATGTTTGCTTTAAACTGACTTACTGGTTTCAGAGGAAAAACTTTTAAAACATTTTTCCCATAGGGTCCTATGTTAAAACTATGTTCACTGACGGTGGCCATCTTGGATGGAGATCGGGGTCACATGACATTATTTTGAAAGTTGACCACCTAAGGACCATTCATGCCATGTTTGCTTTAAACTGACTTACTGGTTTCAGAGGAAAAACTTTTAAAACATTTTTCCCATAGGGTCCTATGTTAAAACTAAGTCAAGTCATGGCGGCCATCTTGGATATGCGATCGGCACAAAAATAACAAATTTAGTAGAGGACCATCCAGTCACCATTTCTATAATGTTACAATTCCATCGGCTGAGTAGTTTCAGACAAGAAGATTTTCAAAGTTTCAACCAATCAGAACACATTATTGGCCCTGGCGGCCATGTTGGTTTTCCGATCTAAACCAAAATAACAAATTTGGTAGAGGACCTCCCAATGAACATTTCTGCCAAGTTTGGTCCAAATCTGTTCAGTAGTTTCAAAGAAGAAGATGAAAGTATGAAAAGTTTACAGACGCAGACGACGACGACGGACGCAAAGTGATGACAAAAGCTCACATGATCCTTTGGGTCAGGTGAGCTAAAAAAGGGAGATAACTACATGTATTACTTGATCAAGCAGGTATTAATAGAAGGAGTGTCATAATTATTTTTGTATAAGAATTCAGACGTCAATGAACTGAAAAAATATCTTATTTTACAACTAATCTGGTGGGGATTAGGGGGGGAGGTATTTGGTGGAATTTATCATCGGCTCGGCAATAGCGGGACTACCATCTTTAATGGAGGAGGAAACACCACACAGAAATAACCAACCTGTAAAATCATCAGCATGCCCGGCCTTGTGTAAGTGTCTGGTAACTTTTACACTTAAGGTTTGGGCAAAGGTTTATGGATTTCAACAATACAGTCAAACTTGATTTAAGCAGCCACTTAAGGGCCGGCAAAAACTGGCTGCTTAATAAAGGTGGCCTGTAATTCAAGGTTCACATTTTTTTTAAGTATTACAAATATTCCGGAATTAAAACTGTTTCGTCCATGTCATCATATATACATTGTATAATGTAAATGTATATTTTATTATGGATGTATAATGAACAAATTAAATTGAACAAATTGCTATTGTATGTACCTTTATGTATTGTTTATTGTCATGTGATTGTATTGATACATGCCAGCATATGGCATATTGTCAATAAAAATATTTGAAATTTGAAAAGTAGTGTTTCATATGATGAATGAAGGATAAAGACTGTTTTTATAATTTATTCATAATCATAAGGTTATAAAAAACAATAACAATGAAGACAGAATGTTCTGAACAATAAAGTCATAGAGCACTAAAATTAAAAAGTCACTATTCATCACATGTATGATGTACGATGTCACAGAATTTACACTTAATTTTTAAAAAGTCACAGATTAGATATATAATTTTTATGGTTTATCAATTCCATCCTGGAACTTAGTCCTTAAATAATACTTCCATCGGGTTTGGTCCCAAACAAGCCATAACACCTCAATTCGAGATGAATTCATTGTTTGATCGAAATAAGAAGTTTTCCTCGACATCAAAGGTTGTCCTCCGACTAGTGTTTGCACAACGGTTTATAACTATTTTAGTTGCCGCTATCACACTTTCAATCATCTAAGCGTGTGCCACAAACACACTTCCTTATCTCCAATTAACTGTCAATCAGAGGATAATTGTTGTATAATCATCAACACCTTATATATATAATTAATTATTTACCTGTAAAGGTGTCAAACAGATCAATAACAGGATATCATTCGTATCTCTCTGTGTTTTCCTCGGCGCGAGAGTTCCACGTGTAGCAAAAATCAATACTGTGTTAATCACAAATGCTATCCGCAAGCGATAAAAAAAATATTTGTGACCGTTAAAATAGGTATTTTAATATTATTGGGACATATTTTTCTGGCCGCGTAAGGGAAGTGACCGTTAATTTAAGTTAATTTATTACATACAAATCCACAGGGGGACCTGGCAATGACCGGAAAAGAGAGTTGACCGTTTATTTCAAGTGACCGTTAGGGCAAGTTTGACTGTATTTCTGTTATATCGTGGCAGCCGAAACCAGAGTACTCTGAGAAAACCCCAGACCTGTCCCAAGTCACTGACAAACTTTATCACATAATGTTGTATCGAGTACACCTTGCCATAAACGGGGTTCGAACTCACAACTTTAGTGGTGATAGGCACTGATTGTACAGGTAGTTGTAAATCCAACTACCATACGATCACGATCACGACGACCCCCCTTTCCATTTAATGTGGGTATATTGGGACAAAATCCACATCAGTGATGTTGTATTTGTCTTTTGACTTATTTAACCACTCAGCCATACATATGACAGCTAAATGACTTAATTTTAGTAGAATTTATAAAAGAAATGACACTGTAGACATGTTAATTTCACTATTTAAATAATAAACATTTCTTCTCAGGTATAATTTTTTTTGAACCATCTAGATTACCCCAGTAAAGTTTTAAACACTAATAGGTGTGATTATGGAGGCCATTTTGAAATGGAAAAAAAATTCACAATTTAAATAAAAAATATTCTATTTAGGTGTAATTTTCTGTCGTCTATCTGGATTTAAAGTAGTACAAAACGTATATAGGTGGAATATGTAGGTTATTTTTAAATAGAAAAAAAATTCACAATTTAAATAATAAACATTTTTATCAGGTATAATTTTCTGTCATCTCTCTGAATATGAAGCACACTGTATTTAAATACATTGTAAGTGCAACTATGGACGTCATTTTGAAGTGAACAAAAACCCCATGACTGTAATATTAAACATTTAGACGATATAGAATATCAATTTAATTCATATGTGCATAAATTATAAAGGGGAAGAAAAGATGAGGTTGAACAATCGTGTATTTTTCTCTATTCTTTTTATTCAATTCTTGTTATGGGCCGTCCAACGTGAATAACTTCCTGTATAAGATATAATTAAATGTCTGAAACAAATTCATCTTCTAGACAAAATACAATATTTAAATTCAAAATGGTGAATTAACTTACTTTTTAAATGCATTAAATTTAAACTTTAAAGTTTTATCGCCAAGCGATCTTTTGATTCTCTGATGCCTCGTCTGCAGGTCAAATGTATCATAATCTACCTCTTCATAATGCTTTATATAGTTGTCTAAGGATTTCTGCTCTGTAAAAGAAAAACAAAAAAACAAGATTTAATACAGTATACATGTATATAAATTCTTCCTTAAATGTTTTTTTTTAAATTGAAAACAATATCAAGTTGAAGCAGTATATATACACCTCGCCAAAAGTTAAGGAACATCTACAACTGTTTTAAAATCAAAATTTGTTGTTTTTTTGTTACCATATTATTCTTTCATCTATTCTTAATCGACAGGTAAATTTTCACTTAGGATTTAATTTTCTTTATGTATGAAAAACCGATTTTACTATGCAACCCATCAGATTTCGCATTGCAAGTTTCGTGCAATTAAACGTAACGTGTTTCTCATGCTGTAGTTCTCTGTGTATACCATTCATATCCACATTTTGATGATGCCCAGACGTAAGTTAACACTTGAACAGAAATGGCAATTCATTGGCATTCGAAATACTGGATTGAGTCTAAGCAGAATTGACGATCAGTTTGGGGTGTCACAGTGTTATATCCATGCTTTTGAAGAAGCAAGGACCATTAAAGAATGTGATCGTTCTTGTAGGCCACGTAAAACATCACCCAGAGATGACAGAGCACTATTGCAATCAGCTCGTCGTCGTCCATTTTCGACTGCACATCGATTACGCGACAACTGGGCGATTCATGGCCGTGTGAGTGTACGAACTGTTAGCCGCAGACTCAATTGCACACGTTTAAAAGCCCGAAGACCAATCAAAAGACCTTTGTTGACTCGAAGACATCGTCATGCTCGACATCAGTGGTCACGTGACTATCGTAATTGGAATTTGAGGCCATGGCGTAGAGTTTATTGGTCAGACGAGAGTAGGTTCCTTGTACACCACATTGATGGCCGCATGCGGGTGTGGCGACCCAAGAATACAGCATATAGGGAACAACACATCTTAGGGACAACAGCTTTTGGTAGCGGAGGTGTCACTGTGTGGGGATGTTTTTCTTTCGACTGCAAAATGGACCTCTACGTTCTGAACGGTACCATGACAGGTCAAATATATCGCGACAACATCATCCGGGATATCATTGTGCCTCATTTTGACAATCATCGTCTTGCAACAAGACAGCTATTCATGGACGATAATGCTAGACCACACAGGGCACGGATCGTTAGTGATTATTTGCGTCAGGAGTCAATTGACAGTATTCCATGGCCAGCAATGTCACCGGATATGAACCCTATTGAACATTTATGGGATGATATTGGACGGAAAATCAATGATCGGGTTCCAGCATGTCAGAATTTACAAGAATTGCGTGATGCTTTGGTCCAGGAATGGCACAGTATACCCTTGAGAACTTTATGCCACCTTGTTCAAAGCATGAGACGACGTGTTGATGAACTTTTCCGGAAGCGTGGAGGTTACACGCGTTACTGACCACACTTGTATTGAAATGTAGTCTTAAATTGTCAATTTCGAGTTCTAAACATGATTTGTTGTAAACATGCAAACAATTTTGTTACAAATATCAGATTTAGGTGAAACTTTTTTTTAGTTTTTTTACTGCCATTTT
>MJUT01021616.1:291562-307611 GCA_002080005.1 Gigantidas platifrons | reverse complement strand
ATGTTTGCTTTAAATTGGCTAACTGGTTTCAGAGGAAAAAAAATTAAACATTTTTCCCATAGGGTCCTATGTTAAAACTATGTTCGCTGACCAGACGGTGGCCATCTTGGATGGAGGTCGGGGTCACAGGACATAATTTTAAAAGTTTACCACCTAAGGACCATTCATGCCATGTTTGATTTAAATTGGCCTACTGGTTTCAGAGGAAAACAAATTTAAACATTTTTTCCATAGGGTCCTATGTTAAAACTATGTTCGCTGATGGTGGCCATGTTGGATGGAGGTCGGGGTCACATGACATTATTTTGAAAGTTGACCACCTAAGGACCATTCATGTCATGTTTGCTTTAAATTGACTTACTGCTTTCAGAGGAAAAAATTTTTAAACATTTTCCCCATACGGTTCTATGTTAAAACTAAGTCGAGTCAGGGCGGCCATCTTGGATATGCGATCGCAACAAAAATAACAAATTTAATAGAGGACCATCCAGTCATCATTTCTATAATGTTACAATTCCATCAGCTGAGCAGTTTCTGACAAGAAGATTTTCAAAGTTTCAACCAATCAGAACACATTATTGGCCCTGGCGGCCATGTTGGATTTCCGATCTGCACCAATATAAAAAATTTAGTAGAGGACCTCCCAATGAACATTTCTGCCAAATTTGGTCCAAATCAGTTTAGTGGTTTCAAAGAAGAAGAAGTAAGTATGAAAAGCTTACAGACGCGGACGACGACGACAACGGACGCAAAGTGATGACAAAAGCTCACCTGACCCTTTGGGTCAGGTGAGCTAAAAAGGGTGCACTCAACCCGCAGCCGCAAGTGATAAAGTTTAACAGTTGCTTGCCCATGGTCGGTGGTTCTCTCTGGGTACTCCGGCTTCTTCCATCACTAAAACTGGTCGCCTTGATATACATATGTAGCTGAAAGTGGCATTAAACATAATCAAAATCAAAAAATCAAATCGTGTACATAAAAATGATTTTTTCCCCCAATTTAATTTTTATCTCATTTCATCTTCACTGTATTATCAAGAGGGGGGTGGGATCTCTTTAATCGGTTTAACTCTGCCATATTTTTGTGTCTGTCCCAAGTCACGACTTGGAATTTCCAACGTCATACAATGTATGGTGTGGTCTTTTTTTTGTGTTAAGTGATTTAATTATATAAGGTGAGAGGTGATTGTTCAGGTTTAATGCTGCCACATTTCTGTGCCTGTCCCAAGACAGGACATGGATTTCAAATGACATACATGTATGTTGTGGTCTTTTTTGTGTTCAGTTAGTTAAGTTGGAATTGTTGACCATTGATCACTTTTAAAACTTTCTTTCATAATATACCTTACTAACATACATGTACGGGTAGACATAAATTGTATTTAAAAAATATTTAATCATTAAAAGTTTCCAGATGCATATTGGTGTCTGAGACACGAGTCTGACAGATACCACCAATAAAACAGGTATTGAAAATAGAATGAAGTACAGTAGGTGTACACAGAAAAATCAAACAAGCTGTGCAAACATGTGCATAAAGTCCTACTTTTTAACCTAAGAATTGAATCATATTTAATATTTCAAGTCTACCAATACACCACCTTGTAATTGTATGTAAATATTGTTTTAAAGACTGTAAAGGAATAATTGGCTACTTAAATACACAGTCAAACATAACATACTAGTTTAAGTGAACTTAGTACTAGTAGAATACTTGAGTTATCAGAACAAATGTAGTAAACAATTAAGGGTTATTTTTGACACAAAAACTCCCACATTAATTCAACTTTTGCGAAATGTAATTATTTTTCAAAATATTTGTGTGTACAAACTTTTTACGGAATATTCAAAGTGAAAAAAGGGCAAGAAATAGTTTGATCAAACTGCTGTAACGATATGCAAATTTTCATATGGTAATTAGCAAGCATGCAGAGCTTCAGATGCAATCCTACAGTACATCATCACTACATGTATATAAATGTACACTGTGGAATTGTACATACCAACCTTATTGATCTCGTTAAAAAATAGCTCAATCAAACAATAAATCACAATAATAACTACATTTTTTGTAAGTGATTCTTCATATGGTACTAAGCTAGTATGCAAAGTTTTAAGGAGGATTTGAGTGTACAAACTTTTGTAATGGGCAGACAGATAAATAGGACAAAATCAATATCCCATAATACGGTTATTTCGAATCATTTCCATTCCGTCAAAAACTTTTTATTTTCTTCTGCCAAACCATGAGATTTTGATGGAATGTTAAGCACTGGACTTTTGGTGTCAATGTACACAACACAAACTCCAATCAATAAGTGCCGTTACTCAACTTAAAGAATTTTTTACACTTTCTGTAAAAGACAGATATCTATTAAATTATTTTATTTGTATCAAAGACTTCAATGCACAGACAATTACTTCTTTAAAATTAAATTTGTTTTATTTCTTTATTTACTGCTGTCAGCATCATGAAAGGAAAACGACCCGTCTTGATATATTTCTGTTATCAGACAGACAGTATTTACTCAGCCATTTTCTTTGCGTCTCCATATTACAATTACTTAAATGTATAATCTACTGCATCTACATGTACCACTATGATATGTTGACGTTGTCACAGTAATAGCATAAACACCGGAAGTCGTCTGCCTAACATTTCAGACATCATGACACGAAAAAGATGGAACGTGATCGCTATTTTAAATATTTACATGATTCGAAACAACGTATTATTATGAAGGTTTTTAGGCTTTATGGTGTTTAATGCCACATTCAACAATATTTTAGTTATATCGTGGCGGTGAGTTTTATTGGTGGAGGAAACCAGAGTGTTCGGTGAAAACCACAGACATTTCACAAATCACTGACAAAGTTTATCACATAATGTTGTATCAAGTACACCTGGCCATGAACGGGGTTCGAACTCACAACCTTAATAGTGGTGATAGGCATTGATTCCACAGGTAGTTATAAATCCAACTACCATACGATCACGACCAAAATGTTCCCCTATAAAAACAACTGATTAATTACATGAGTTTGAGATACATGTACAGCCCCCCCCCTCTTATAAGACCCTCCGTAACCCCCTCTCCTCTTCTGCAATAAAAAGGTGCAGTCTGTGCCAAAAATTTTTGATGTAATAGCCCGAAAGGCTAATTTATGAAACTTTGTCTATTTGTCCTACCAATTTTAATGCAATTTCCCACTAGCCCGAACCAATTTTTACCAGACTCGGGCATCGGGCTAGTGACTAAAAGCGCAGACTGAAGGTGACCTATCTTGAGAGGGACAATTTAATAGTACATTTGTATTTTACTATGTCGGAACTTGAACTTGAAGTAGACAGTCCTCATAATGAGCACTGTTCTTCTGGCCCAAGACCACGGCCAGTAAAACTTTGTTCAAACCAGTAAATTTTTCAGTTTTTTTATTTATATATAAAAATATATTCAAGAATTTGATTCGGACCAGATATTGCTGGAATCTCTATATACATAAAATGAACCTGATCCTTTATTCTGTGCCAAGGAATCATTGTGTAAACAATTGACCAAGATAAAACTTGTCGGCCATGCATGAAGCTTGGGCTTGTTCCTTATGGATTTATTCACCCTATTGTTAAATTTTATATTATGGCCTTATAAAAGTGTTCCTATATTTATTTCACAAAAACTAGATTAATAATAAAAATATTTACATACAAATGTAAATGTAAATGCCAAGAAAGGCATAAAAAATGCTTCACAAAAGTATACGAGAGTTTATTGAACATTGTTTCATAATGTTGATATGATAATTAAGTTTTGATTGGCATGATTAACACATATATCTCGGATCTCCATGTATGTTTAAACAGCAGTCCTCCAGGGCTCACCACACATAGTAAAAACAGGGCGACTTCACTTCTCTCTCAGTTGACTTAAGGGCGAAGTAAGGGAAAATCTGGGAGACTTCCGAAAATCGATCCCGATTTTAACGTTTCTTTCCCCACTACCGCATGTTCCCCTACCTTTCACAAAACGAATGTGTGCTCACAACGATCTTAAAAAGGATGCAATTAACGAGTTTGGAATAAAATAATGAACATCAAGCCCTGTATGGGTCATATTTCAGGAACATGGGAGCTTCTTTTACGTGAATATTGAAGAAAAAGTATGATTATTGAAAATTTATAGGTGACGTCTCATAATAACAGGGCGACTGAAATTTCACTTTTGGGCCGAGTTGGAGCGACTTCAGAGCTGTGAAGGCGACAAATTGTCGCTCAAGTCGCCTGGTTTGGTGAGCCCTGCATATCTCGGATCTCCATGTATGTTTAAACAGCAGTTCTCACGATGAGCAGCGATTATCCGACCCAAGACCAGTAAAACGTTGTTCGGATTAGCAACATTTTTCAGTTTTTATTTAGAAATATTTTAAAATAAATTCAAGAATTTGATTAGGACAAGTAAATTAAAATTTTCATTTCGAGGTCTGAAAACATCTAACTTTGGTGGCTTTAATTATACATTGTATGACTTTTTGTAAGAATATTATTATATTATACAACTTGAAATCGTCTGACCAATTATTCCAAAACTTTTTTTGAGTCATTAAAAAAATCTGTAGATATCAAATTTAGTGCACTTGACACATTTCTGAAATAAACTTCATCAAGTACGCTCAATGTCAAAATATTTGAAAAACAAATAAGGCCACATTTAAAAATATGTATGTTTCCCCTCGGCCGACCGACTCATTGAAAAGCCTGCTGACTCAAAAGTTTTTTTTTATTTCCGGAATTTCGGGTCCGTTTCCGTTTCCGTCATCGTAATTTACGTTTCTGCATTTTACTATAACCGGAAGCTTCTGTTGATACGATTGCAGGAATGGAAATGAAAATGAAAAAAAAAACTTTTTACCTACCCACCTACCCTGTTTTTGAAGGGTGGCCACTGGGTCGGCCGAGGGGAAACATACATATTTTTAAATGTGGCCTAATTTAAAAGTCTTTGTGGGTGAGAAATCCAAAGGGCATAAACAAGATAAAATGATAAGATGATGTGTCCCACCTTTTCCAATAAAAAAAATATTATCAATTGCAAGAAAAGTACTGAAAGTCTGAAATTCCATGTGACTTCTCAGAGCTTTCTACTCAAGCTATCGTGACCCGAGTGGCTGTCCCAAATAGGTCCTTACTCTTAGGATCAATAATTTTAGGTGCATGAAAGTACTTGAAGAATATCAAACTATGTCACAAATCACTGCAAACAGGCCTAGGATAACTGAAAAGGTGGGAAATTAAAGAAAAGAAGAAGTTTTTTTTTTATTTAAAGTTGGTACATGTACATGATAAACTGCACTACACATCTGCTTATTCAGGAAATGCTGAAAAACACATAAAAGTCTATCATCATTCCCCACCGTGCCATGACTAGTCTATTTATCGCTTGCTTCTCATGTCACACCTTCTCTTAATATATACTTGGTACGAAATGACCAGGTTACAGATACACCCTGCAAGGAAACTACCAGGTTACGCATCGCTTAGCATTTTCTCAGGAGAATATGTTGAAGCATCACAGGCACTTGTTTCTATTAATGGGGAACTCTTCCTCCCTCTTATATTACTATTACTATTATTATTAATAGTAAGAGGGAGGAAGAGTTCCCCATTGATAGAAACAAGTGCCTGTGTGAAGCATGGAAGGATTAGCAATGCCAATGATCAGGTGTAATCCGTTGGTGTTTTTCTGTGAGTTGCTCAATGATAGTATACAAATTAAATCCAGTGATGTGGAGCAAATCTCTTACACAAAATTGTCAAATGAAAACAATTTAAAAATGTCTCCTCTCGTCCGTTGAAATCGGTCACCATTTTGGAATGCACTGTCACGTGAGTTCAGATGTCGATGTCGTCATTTATCCTGCAAACTGCGTCCAGAAATAGATAATGAATTTACTTTCACTTTGATCAAGACAACAATGAGATTTAAACAGATAAGAAAAGATATCTATAGGTTTTGGTGCCAAAATGGTGCCATTTTACTATTACCATTTTGACTTAATAATCAAAGTCAAATATTTCCAGAAAAACACAGTCCGTAGTGGATAATTTGCATATCCTGTGTTTGTTTACATTCCACTGCACATATTGACCTATATTTACAACTCCATTAGGCAACGGAAATGACATTGTTTTCGTTTTGAAATTAAGTAATTCCTTAGACAATTTTCAGATTTTTAGCGGGAATTTGTGGGTAATAAAAATATGATTTAATATGAATTACACGGAATTGGACATGAATAAAACTGTACCTGAAAACAGAGATATTATCTGCTGAAAACAAGTGACAGCAAATACAATTTAATGAAAAAATGGCGAAATATAGAAAAAGCAAATTAAAAAATATTGTAAAATACAATCTCCTCGGCCTATTTGTGTTCCACACGACTATTTTATGGTTGACCGATTTCAGGTAACGTGACTTGGGTGCCATTACAAAACATATGCAAACAAAAAAGACCAGTGAGCCGACATTTCTTCATCAAATTAAACAATGTTTTGGTACTTTATTTGGCTTAAGTGCCCAGGTAAACATGGCATTTATCTTTGATATAAATACCAATTTGAATGAGAATTATAAGGAAATGTCTTAACTGACCGATTTACGGTCACATGTGGATACTTATTTCTAATCTACACAACAAAATTTTTCGTTTAAATTCTATACATATTAATGTGAACAGAGCTACTCATATTAATGTGAACAGAGCTACTCAATTTGTGAATAGGACGTGATTTATCGGGGCGAAACGACACCGAAAGTTCATGCAGTAGGACCATATCATTTTACCTGTTAACTCAGTAAATAGAAAACTTTGGAATAAAACGTATATCCATGTGTATTTCATGGTTTCTGTCCCTGAGTATATTAAATCTGTACGATGAAAGACTACTTTAAGTTTAAACTATCTCAGATTTTCCTAGTTCATTTTCATTTTGTTGATAATCAGTGTTTCCGGAAATGAGACCACTCCAACTTCTACGCAGACGCAACGGCGATGACTCTTCGACTTCCTTGTTCTATAAATAGAAATGTATACAATAGTGTGTCATGCCTGGGACTATTATACAGACAATCCCAAGTCATGCCCATCTTTGTTATTTTTCAAAGGCGTTGGTCGTAAAAAATATGATACTCTTTAAGTAATTTGATTATACTTTAAATCAACCATTGTCGCTTTAGTAAAATTATAATTTGACATTTTAGTTTTTTTTTTTTATTTATTACAAAATCCAAGGATTTATATAGTAGGATATAAATCCTTGCAAAATCAAATCAAATCAAATATTTATTATTCCAATCATGGTCCCACAGGGGGAAATTACATAAATATAACAATTATGATTATTACAATAGACAGTATATTGATATAAACAGTAAATAATTGTAATTGATAGTATATTCAGTAGTGATACAGTATATATTGTATGTGGTACTATTGTACCTGATCTCTGCCAAAGTGCAATCCAGGAAATTCAAAGAAACGATATCACACATACTACCAAAAAAAAAAATATATATATATATATATAATAATAATAATAAATAAATATCTAATCCTTGTAATGCATATCTTAGTTTGTACTAAGAAGTGGCTAGTATATTTGGACTTATGGATGAAACATTGGATATCTGCAAGGGCCACCAAGGGACGGTGCTTATGGATATGTTCAATTGAACATTCCACCTCGTGCCCCCAGCAGAACCCCAAGGTTATATAATACAGATTTTTTAAAAATTACAAATACCTTTATAAACCCGGATTTAGCCGTTAGGATGATGATAAACAGATCTACAAATGATGTATTATATATTTGGTGAAAATTCATATTTTCATAAGCTGAAACCATCTACGATCTACACCTCCTTTCAAAATGGTCATTTTTTTCTACATTTTCTGGCAGTGTGGGGGAATACTTCATGCAATCAATAAAATTAAAACTCGAAGGCAGTAAAACATTGTAGATCTATATATTACTCTTATTTCAACTGGATGGGCGTTGCTTAACATGGGTTGTCTGATTACAGGAAAGTCATGTATTTAGGAGGGTCAGGTTACCTGATCAATTTCATTTATACAGCTATATTCAATCGTGCGTGTATGATCCAATCTGTGTATTTAAATTACACCCTTGTGCGTTCTATTCCTTTTGTATGAATTGATTTCGGTGACACTGCTGAATACAGTTCAATAATGTCAATAACGGGAACTGCCCTGTACATACACAAAATAAAATCGAATGCTCTCATGTAAATGTAAAGGTCAACTCCGCCCGACCAGTTAAATAAAATAGAGTAAAAAAATACTAGTATCATCTTCTTTTAATCTAAAACTTCTGACAAAAAAATCTTAAAAAATTTCGACATATCTTAATCCACAGGTAAGAAGAGCAAGTCAAATAAAGTATGTTGCATTGTTTAGGAGGTGATTTTAACCTTCCAGGATGGGACTGGAGAAATAGAATACTAAAACCAAACGCAGTCCATCCAAATATTCATTATGAACTTGGTAACACACTAGATGATGCAGACCTTGTACAATTAATTGAATACCAACGAGACAAGATAACACCCTTGATCTAATGATAACAAGGGCCCGGGTGGCTCAGTGAGTTAGGTAATTTGATTACCTAACAACTCATACAAGCCTATCACCAATACGGCGTGGGTTCACGGACGGCTTTGTAAGTTACATAAAAGGTCGCACTCGACTCGCAGCCGCAAGTGATAAAGTTTACCAGTTGTTTGTCCATGGTCAGTGGTTCACCCCGGGTATTCCGGCTTCTTCCACCACTAAAACTAGTCGTCATGCATGATATAGCTGAAATATTGCTGAAAGTGGCGTTAAGCACAATAAATAAAATAATCAAATCTAATGATAACAAACTTACCAAACCAAATTCCACGCACAGAAATTATCTCAGGCATCTCAGATCATGACATTGTGTTTGCTGAATTGAACATCACACCAACAAAACTGAAACAATAATCAAGAAACATACCTACATGTATACAGGAAAGCAAATTGGGAAACAATGAAAACAGAATTGGATACACTTTAGTGCTTTATGGAGCAACCATTTGATTTTTATGGGGGGGGGGGTCCCTACCGATTGGCGCACTGCAAATGTTTCACCCATTTACAAGAAAGGGTCTCAGTATTCTCCTGAAAACTATAGACCCAATATCCTGTTTTCCCTTCAACACGGTTTTCGAAAAAACAGATCATGTGAAACACAACTCTCAGAATGTATCGATGATATCACAAAAGATATAACAGATTCAGTTCAAACAGATGTTTTAATTATGGACTTTCCTAAAGCTTTAGGCAAAGTCAGTCACAATGTTCTCGCATACAAACTAAATTTCTACGGGATACAGGGTAAATCGAACACTTGGATACATAACTTTTTATCTAATCGTACACAGGCTGTTTTACTGGAAGGAGAGGCATCAGATTACATACCAAGTCTGTTTTTTTTTAACATTAACGACACTGCTGACGGTATAACATAGACTGTCCGATTATTTGCAGATGATACAATAGTCTAACTGACAATAAAATCCAACAGAGATTGTACCACTCTTCAAAATGATCTAGATAAACTTAATTAGTATATGGGAACAAAAATAGAAAATGGCCTTCCACCCTGACAAATGTAACGTGCTCTCCATCACACGAAAGAAAACACCAGTGAAATACACATATACCCTACACGGACACCAACTCGAACATGCAGATAAAGCAAGGTATCTGGGTGTCACAATACAGTCAGACCTTAAATGGGATAGTCATATAAATAATATCACAACAAAAGCCAACAAGACACTTGGGTTCCTCCGTAGAAACATTAACATCAGTTCTACCAAAGTCAAAGAACAGGCATATTAATCCTTAGTTAGACCATCACTTGAATATGCCTGTTCTATATGGGACCCATATACCAAAGAAAACATAACCCAACTAGAACAGGTACAACATAGGGCTGCTAGGTATGTTACTAACCGCTATCATAACACCTCTAGCGTTAGTAACATGATAGGACAACTAAACAGGCGAGGCTTAGCAGATCGAAGAACAGATGCACGTCTAGTCATGCTATATAAAATCACGCTTGAACTAGTAGCTATACCAAAATCAGACATACTCATATACCACTAGTTAGATTCTCCCGGAACATACACTCTCTATCATACATTTGTATTAAATACCACCCATACGCTTACAACTCGAACAGCAATCATTCTTTCCGCGAACGATACGAAATTGGAACAGTCTCCCCCTGAACACTGTCAAGAGTGACTGTTGAGTCATTCAACTCAGCTGTTTCAGTCATTAACCACAAGTCATCATAAATTCTTGTACATAGTTTTATCTTAAAAACTGAATTTAAAGGAAAAAAAAACATTTCCCTAAAATTTGTTAATAATAGCGTTTGATGCGCGGTACCTAACGTAATTGGCACAATCTTCAATTAGTTTAATTTGAATTTGAATTTGAATTTTGGTGTTTAACGTCACTTTCTGCAATACTTCAGCTATATCATGGCGACCAGTTTTAGTGGTGGAGGAAGCCAGAGAACCACCGACCCTGGGCAAGCAACTGGAAAACATTATCACTTGCGGCTGCGAGTCGAGTGCACCCTTTTTGTAATTTACAAAGCTGGGTGCGAACCCACGCCGTATTGTTGATAGGCTTGTATGAGTTGTTAGATCCAACGACCTATAGCTCATTGAGCCACCCGGGCCCCCTCAATTAGTTGAAGGCGGCCTCTTATGAAGTAGAAGTAGAATGTCCAGCAACATTCGGAAAATAATTTTCAGAGGAAATAGCTGAAATCTGTTAAATAACAGGAAACAAATCATCACTGGTATATATAATATACACATACATTTCGTATACACCAATTAAAATAAAAACCCAACAACAGCATATTACAAGAGTTTCTTGAGTGCAGAAATATCGTAACCCACGGGCAACTGAAGGAGAATCTATATTTATTATATCTCATTAACATGTATTGCTATACATAATTAATACGCGTTTCATATGGGCTCTTTTGTATCACGTGGCCTGCGATTATTTATGACAGTAGTATGACCTGTGATTGAGTAATTATTGATCATGTGATAGATATGACTGGCTACATTGACTCCATCCAAATTTCAAGAAGCACGATTTTTCATTTTCAGATCGCATCATGGGTTCAGGCCAAGTTCTATCAAATTAGACTTTATAATTGGTATTTGATTTTTCTCCAATAAATGATTTGATTTTTTTTTGTGTTTTAACGCCACTTTCAACAATATTTCAGCTAAATCATGGCGACCAGTTTTAGTGGTGGAGGAAGCCGGAGTACCCGGAGAGAACCACCGACCATGTGCAAGCAACTGATAAATGTTATCACTTGCGACTGCGAGTCGAGTGCACCCTTTTTGTAATTTACAAAGCCGGGCGCGAACCCACGCCATATTGGTGATAGGCTTGTACGAGTTGTTAGATAGATCCAACGACCTAACTCATTGAACCACCCGGGCCCTACAACGACCTAACTCATTGAACCACCCGGGCCCTACAACGACCTAACTCATTGAACCACCCGGGCCCCTGTTCTCCAATAAACTTGCAACATTAAGAGAAAAGAGTTAAATAATAAAACAATTAATTACTCTGTGTGAGGTCAGTAGCAGGAAATGAGAACCCTTGACCTGTGACTCTGGGTCACCTCGACTCACAGGCCTCGGGTCTACATGGGTCACCTCGACTCACAGGCCTCGGGTCTACATGGGTCACCTCGACTCACAGGCCTCGGGTCTACATGGGTCACCTCGACTCACAGGCCTCGGGTCTACATGGGTGATGACAATATTCAAGTTCAACAGGTTGATTATGGTTATGGTGTTTAACGCCACTTTCAACAACATAAATTCAGTTATACATCGTGACGGTGAGTTTTATTGGTGGACGAAACAGGAGTACTCGGAGAAAACTACCGACCTGCCACATGTCAAGCCGTCAAACTTTAACACATAATGTTGTATCGAGTACACATCGCCATGAACGGGATTCGAATCAAATTTATGGGCAATGTTTCCGTATAAATGGTGATTTCACTCAAAGGAATAGGAAGGTTGTGGCAGTGCCGAATTTAGATAAAGAGATGCCCTATAGGCTATTCCACTTGTGAGGCCCCTCTCAATTCCCCACATTCAGGACTGGAGGAAGATGGAAGTGTATTTAATCAATTTCAATAAAGATGAAGATGATGAGGGGTGTTTAAAATTCTACAATATTCTGAAATGGACTGCAACTGTGTAAGGAAAATTATTGAAGGGTTGTTTAGAAAGTACAGTACGTTTTGACAGCATAAATGTGTGAAAGTCCAATATTAAAGTTAAAATAAATTATGAGGCCCTAGGTTTCAGTCTATCGGGCCTATAGGTAAATCAGGCACTGGGTTGCGGTAATAGAGGTTGTAGCTAGTGCTATTATATGCACCATTTGATTTGATTCTGTATTTTGTGTTTTAACGCCACTTTCAGCAATATTTCAGCTATATCATGGCGACCAGTTTTAGTGGTGGAAGAAGCCGGAGTACCCGGAGAGAACCACATTCCATGGGCAAGTAACTGGTATAAACTTTATCACTTGCGGCTGCGAGTCGAGTGCAACCATTTTTGTAATTTACAAAGCCGGGCGTGAACACACGCCGTATTGGTGATAGGCTTGTATGAGCTGTAAGGTAATCTAACTACCTAACTCATTGAGCCACACAGGCCCTTGCACCATTTGATGAACTACCCAAGGTTTAATGGTGTCGCATTGGTTCTTTGCATGACTGGATTTAGGCTATCCCTCTAAGTGAATGTTCACACAATTCAACAATATCTTCTAAAAGGAATGATCCCAAGGGTGGACATTGTTCACACTTTGTTTGATAAAACAGAAATCTAAACTGGCCAAATGACAACACTTCAAAAACTATTGAACAACAGTGATATACTAGCTATGCTACTATAGGGTATACATGAACATGATGGACTATCCAACGTCACGATTAGACACAAATTAAAGGATTAGGGTTATGGCTTTTAACACCACTTTCAACAATATTTCAGTTATATCGTGGCGGTCAGTTTTATTGGTGAAGAAAATAACCGACTTGTCGCAAGTCACTGACAAACTTATATCACATAATGTTGTATCAAATACACCTCGCCTCGCAATGAACGGGGTTTGAACTCACAAGTTTAGTGGTGATAGACGATGATTGCACAAGTAGTTGTAAATCTAACTATTATACGATCACGACGCCTCCTACAAAATAAAGTAAGGAAACGTGCACATTTGGTAAACAAAAATTATTACAGACAAATTGATTTAATCAATTTGATTTATTGTGTTTAACGCCACTTTCAGCAATATTTCAGCTATATCATGGCGATCTGTTTTAGTGGTGGAAGAAGCCGGAGAGAACTACCGACCATATGGGCAAGCAACTGGTAAACTTTATCACTTGAGGCTGCGAGTCGAGTGCACCCATTTTTGTAATTTATAAAGCCGGGCGCGAACCCACGCCGAATTTTGTGATATAGTAGCAATTCTGTAGGATTATGACGTTCACGACGCGTTACATCTGCCGCAAGGTTAATTTCACGAATTGTTATGTTTATAAAGCAATTAAATTTCAGTGTTTTTTCTTGTTCAGACATGATATACAAGACACAAGTATAAAGTTTACATACAAATATATTGCTTTATTTTATTATATTTGAATTTAGTTTAACAGATTCCAGATAATTATTATTTATCAATCGGTCATTTTTTCGCACGTCTTTTTTTTCAGCGGTGTTGCTTTCGTAAACTGACTATATTTTACTTTCCCGGCGCTACTTGACGTTGCTGTATCTAGATGGTTACTATCGGTGAAATCGCCGCGTCCCAAGTTGTTATTCGCAAATGCGACGGTTACTAAATGTGAAATGGATTGGAACACGGTAAGTACAGCTCGTATATTTTGGAATTTTCCACTCTATTACAAAACTCTATTACATTCTGAAGAGTTCACGGAGCTCCACGTATATTCCTGTAAACGAATGTACATCGCTTCTGCTCTATTTTACTGTAATTCGAACAGGTTAAGNAGGCTGCGAGCCGAGTGCACCCATTTTTGTAATTTATAAAGCCGGGCGCGAACCCACGCCGAATTTTGTGATATAGTAGCAATTCTGTAGGATTATGACGTTCACGACGTTACATCTGCCACAAGGTTAATTTCACGAATTGTTATGTTTATAAAGCAATTAAATTTCAGTGTTTTACTTGTTCAGACATGATATACAAGACACAAGTATAAAGTTTACATACAAATATATTACTTTATTTTATTATATTTGAATTTAGTTTTTTACAGATTCCAGATAATTATTATTTATCAATCGGTCATTTTTTCGCACGTTTTTTTTTTCAGCGGTGTTGCTTTCGTAAACTGACTATATTTTACTTTCCCGGCGCTACTTGACGTTGCTGTACCTAGATGGTTACTATCGGTGAAAACGGCCCGTCCCAAGTTGCTATTCGCAAATGCGACGGTTACTAAATGTAAAATGGATTCGAATACGGTAAGTACAGCTCGTATATTTTGGAATTGTCCACTCTATTACAAAACTCTATTACATTCTGAAGAGTTCACGGAGCTCCACGTATATTCCTGTAAACGAATGTACATCGCTTCTGCTCTATTGTACTGTAATTCGAACAGGTTAAGCCATATGAGTCGTTGTGTTTCCCAATTTTCTGTTTTGGATGTTGGTCAAATCCTGATAATTCATAAAATTAAACAAATATTTTTAACACAACGATCATTTATTGAGAATATCAATTGCTTGTAAATAAAAAAAAATGTCACATATTCTGTTACTCTTTTATTTTCATTAAAAACAAGTAACGGTTACTATTGGTTCCGTGCACCGGCTACTATGCATTATGTCGCCAACTAATAACATGAAAAATATGCATGTTAATGACTTCAGAAAAAACTACTATTCACCTAGCTGCGGGTCCGTGGCTCTTATAGGTCCTTTTGATATTTTTTTAGCGGATCTAAGGTCCACCCCATAATTAAAGAAACAAAACTACCATAAAGAGCTATAGTTCCGAAGCTAAGCAACCATTCACCAAGCACATCGAACAAGTGAAAACCGTTTTAGTCAATAACTCCATTTATTTCAGGATCAAAAGACAGCTTTAGTCTCTTATTCAACAATACAGAAATGATTGCTTTGAGGTTGTTCTAACCCATTCCAAGAAGGAATGAAAGTTTGTTTGCCAATTCATATTAATGTTGTTCTTTTTTTCTTCTTCTCTGTTTGTAAATTAATTACTTCTATCTAATACGCTCTTATAACATATAAGGCTTTTTTTCAACTTTTACTTCGTCACACGATATTGATGAATTTTAATTTTAATTTGATTGATGAAAATCGGGAAATCACAATTCTGAAATAAATACATTGAATATGTTTTTGCAAGTATTCTTTTCGTGTATTAATCCGTCTTGTTCTGTAATTTTGTTATTACCCTTATTTGGTTACGTTTTGCTTGACGAGTAATGAACGGCTGTACAATCATTGAGTCCCCTTCACCTAAATTTCACACAATTATTTCAAATTAACCTACATTTTATGCTTGAGTGACTTTGGTAAGTTATTAAAATATTATGGGCAACGACGTGGAGATTATCTGTCGTTTCCGACTGATCCACAGATTTATTTAAGGATTGATCTCAATTTTTTTTTCGGTTCATGAAGAAATAATATATCATGTTTGGGAGGGGTATTTGCGAAAAATACCAGTCGAGAGACGAAAAATTTCCCGAGCCGAAAAGGGAGGAAAATTTAGTCTCAAGACTGGTATTTTTCGCAAATACCCCTCCAAAACATGATATATCTGTTTAATTACACCGAATATTATTTAGAACACTGGCTAAATAAATAA
>MJUT01021616.1:256572-273417 GCA_002080005.1 Gigantidas platifrons | reverse complement strand
ATACATGTCCCAGGTCAGGATAATACGGTCAAGTATACATGTCCCAGGTCAGGATAATACGGTCAAGTATACATGTCCCAGGTCAGGATAATACGGTCAAGTATACATGTCCCAGGTCAGGATAATACGGTCAAGTATACATGTCCCAGGTCAGGATAATACGGTCAAATATACATGTATGATGTCAACAGTGGTATCGAATTTGCCTTTTTCTTTGATTTTTCTTATCGTATTTCGGAACTTTTCTGAGTGTGTGGCATTTTTTGTTTTTCTTGATCTTATTTTTAAATACATACGAATTTGACAGCAAACAGACACATTGTTAAAGGGATGCATCTTGCAGTAGTACCCTTTAGGGCATGTTCCACTGGTCGGTGAAGGGAAACCACACTGGATATGCGTCAAGGGTCGTCCTTTTTCACAAGCTATAAGACAAATACTGTTAAATTCTTAACATTGAAGGGGTCGTCGTGGCCATGATCGTATAGTTGGTGGATTTACAACTATCTGTAGAATCAATGCATATCACCACTAAATGTGTGAGTTCGAATCCCGTTCATGGTGAGGTAGTATACTCGATACAACATTAAGTGATAAAGTTTACCAGCGACTTGTGACAAGGCGGTGGTTTTCTCCGAGTACTCCGGTTTCCTCCAAAAATAGAACTGACCGCCACGATATTACTGAAATAGTGTTGAAAGTGGCGTTAAACACCATAAAAAATAAACCAGACCTTAACATTGAAATAAGATGCAACTATGTGATTGTAATTAATTAAATAATAGTTGCACTTTAATATGCAAATGAGGCATGTTTTTGCACATCGGAAATTGGAAGAAGAATAAAATTGCAACGAGGTTTTTTTTTCTTTCATTCATACATGAATTATCTACACGTAGCTTTAGATATTAAAATGTGTGAATATATCACACCTGGAATAAAATACGAGACATTTTGTAGTTTTTTTTCTTACTTTCTTACAAAACAAATATATAGTAGCTTGTAGTGCAACGGATATTATCAATGCCGGATTTAAATATAGAGAGAGGCCCTAGGGTAATCCACATGTGAGGCCCCTCCCAATTCCCCACCTTCACGACTGTAGGAAGATGGAAGTGTGTTTAATCATTTTCAATATAGGCAAAGATGATGAGGGGTGTTTAAAATTCTGCAATATTCTGAAATGGAGTGTAACTGTGTAAGGAAACTTACTTGAAGGGTTGTTTTTAGAAAGTACAGTACACGTTATGACAGCATAAGTGTGAAATTCTAATAACAGTGTTAGCACATATTATACACCTTGACCGGAGACCTCCCTAAATTTTGAGGCCTTAGGCTTCAGCCTATCGAGCCTATAGGTAAATCCTGTACTGGATCAAATTCGTTCTTAAAATCCACCTGTTATGTAAAATCTTTTGTCAAAACTCTCCATTATTTTTAAGGAATGGAGATTTATTGTCCTCTTTGTACTTTATATACTATATACTCAAACTTTTTTTTGTTGCAATATTAATAATTAATAAAATTAGTAAAGTACAATGGGTGGATTTTAAGTTGGAGAATGTCCTTGTATCGCTCCATTCCTTAAAAACAATGGGGCTCGACACCTTCAGGGCCTCGGATCCATTATTTTTAAGGAATGGAGAGTTACTCGGACATTCTGCTATACTTAGTAATTATCCGCGTGCAAGGGGCGTGGCATTATCCAAACTCGATGCCATCATGTATACCCTGTCATAAAGGAACGTTTTGTAATGGGTTGGCCTGGCTCAATCAGAGGTTTACTTACGGATATGGTTGTACCACCACAGTGGAGACAATTGATCATATTCTTTATTCTAAGGGGGTGGGGGGAGGGGTGGCTCTCGGTAAACTTTATCGCTATGGTTAAGTTTCGATAATTAATTAGCAATGAGTATTCATTTAATAATGTTGCTCAGTGTGTAGGACCCGAGGCGGGCAATACTATGTTTTACCCCGCCCCCCCTCTTTTCCATTATCTTGTGAAAATATTAAGGTAAAGATGAATTTTTATCAGTTTAGGATCGAAGCAAAAAAAAAAATTAAAAAAAATTAGCCTCTACTACCCGGTTCACAGCAACGCCACTGTTACTCTTAACAGACATATAACTTCAAGACAAAATATTTCTATGGAATCGTGAGGGAAACAAGATATCATTACTAAGCAAAAGTAGACATTTGTTATCTGTTCGGATAAATTTGCCGCGAGGTGACACGAATGAAAATGAATAGATCTCTGCCATATATATTGACAGTGAGGTACTTATAGACATGTACACAATGACCTCGTTGAGCAACATATACATTTGCAATAACAATAATATGCACAAATTTGGACAATTATTTTTTATTGAATAATAAATAAATTGTTATCACTTACCGAGTGGACTGGACCTAGACTGCAAATAAAAAAAATATGGTCAGTATCTTCTTTATTAATAGTGAGAATGACTAAATGTCTTCAAGTCTATGTATATAGGGTTATGGTTAAGGTTAAAGTGGCGTACTTTCAACAATATTTCAGCTATATCGTGGTGGTCAGTTTTATTGGTGGAGCAAACCGGAGTACCCGGAAAAAGTCACAGAACTGTCGCAAACACCGACTAAACTTTATCACATGTTGTATAGAGTACACCTCGCTTGACCGAGGTTCGAACTCACAACGTTAGTGGTGATAGACACTTATTACATAGGTAGTCTTACATCCAAGTTCAGTACGACCATGACCACGACGGTCACTCTAAGTATATAGACAAGGGGGAGGGGGGATTACAACCATAACCCCTCCCCCGCGAAATTCACAAATGCAATGTTTTTTTTTTAATTAAGCGTGGTGTATCTATTTTTTTTATTAAGTGGGTCGTATCAAACCACGAAATTAAGAATTTTCTTTGAATATTTTCCACCATTCGAATACTCGAACTTCGATCTCATACAATGAATTATGGGTAAGACCTACATTACATGCAGGTACAACAATCATACCAGACATTATCAAGGATCACCTTTTCTTTCATTTGCCCTCCCCCCTCCCCCCCTTTGACTGTCAGGTCGAAACCCACGAATATGTGTATCGACGAAAGAAGAGTTTGAAGATACCAAAGGGGCAATCAGAATCCATATATCGGAGAAGAACAGACAACACAATGACCAAAATAAATGCAGTTTTCCTTCGATCGACGAATATATGAATTCACAATAAATGTTTAAGGTAATTGTTGCAGAATTTCTGAATTAAACGTTGGGAAATATCCCATAATTATAATTCTATAAACGTTGTGAGTTCGAATCCCTATTAAGGGAGATATACCCGATACAACATTATGTGATAAAGTTTGTCAATAACTTCCGGCAGGTCAGTGGTTTTCTCTGGTTTCCTCCACCACTAAAAATGACCGCCACGATATAAATGAAATATTGTTGAAAGTGGCGTTAAACACCATAACCCTACCCCCTATAATTCTATACACAACCCCAAAAATCACGAAAAACATCAATACATAATATAATGAAGGATGAACTCAGTTTGCTACATTAAAACCAGCGATTGACGTCGAGTATACTTAAAACATAATACAAGTACAAATATATCTATTAAATAATTGAAAAATGGAAGAAAATAAAAGTATATATTTACCTGCACACTGTATATTAAAACTAAACAGACCAATAGATATTTCAACATACTTGAATTAGACATTTTAATGTGTTTAAAAATGTCATCCTGGAGTCTCTTGTTTTAAGATATATATATATATATTTTAATGATTAATGTTCCATTTTTTTCATCTGTTTAAAATGATTTATGCGAACACGATCACGGACCACAAATAATATCTCTGTCGACAATATACTCAACAGCAAATTAAATGACGAGTGTCGCCGGCCAATATTTTATTTTTAGAATAGAGTTAGGGATATGGTGTTTTAACAAAATTTCAATTATATCGTGGCGGTGAGTTTTATTGGTGGAGGAAACCGGAGTACCCGAAGAAAACCACCGACCTGCCGTAAGTTACTGACAAACCATGTTGGTTTATGAGAAATAAAATTAAAGATGTATCACATAATGTTGTATCGAGTACAATTCGCAACGAGCGGTTTTCGAACTTACAACGTTAGTGGTGATAGGCAATGATCGCACCGGTAGTTATAAATCCAACTACCATATGATCACGACCAAGATGTCGCCACACCATATTTCAGTCTCGATAGACAAAACTGTTAGTGACGCATAAAAGTAAAAAAAAAAAAAACATAAACAATTGGATTTTAGCGTACTGCGTACTGACAGATGAATCAAGGGCCATAGGTAGGTGTTTGGAAACCTTAGCACTTAAGATGGGTATCGTGGTGCAAAATAAATTCAGAACTCAACGAATGAGAATTCCCTCAAATTCCCTTCCAACTTTACGACAAATGTAAAATGTCAACAGTACCTGTAAATGGGGTATATATCTCTCAGTTGATCCGATATTCCAGAGCTTGTGGTTCCTAATCGGGATTTACTTGCTAAGAAGGAAGTCACTGAACCAAGGGTTCCCATTGGTTAAGTTGAAGTCATCACTTCGACAGTTTTACGGTCGTCACCATGACTTGGTTGACCGTTACGGAGTATCTGTGTCACAAATGACCACGGATATGTTCCACTTGTCGTTTGCACTTCCCGATCCCCATTCGTGACTCATCACCTGGTGCCACTTGTGGAGCATGGATTACCTACCTTTCCGGAGTACCTGAGTTCACACCCGGTTTTTAGTGGGATTCGTGTTACTCGATCTTTAGTTTTATGTGTATGTTTTGTAGATCGTTGTTTGTTCTTTTCGTCCTTTTTACTTTGACAAGTGTGTTGTCTGTCCTTCGATTTATTGATTCTGATTACCACATAATATCACCAAATAATGGGATTGACATTTTATAGAACTCTTCAATGTGAGGGGACAAAAGGCATAATCCATTCTCGGATTATACCTGCAATTCTAACTTGACCACCTTCTTTCAATTTGTTAACCAACGAGCGAGTTATCCATTCGGTATAATCTCATTATCACATACCCTGGTGAATGTGACTGACATTTACATTGGCAGCATAAATTATGTGCGACATTTTCCGCAAACGTAAATTTAATTACCGTCTTCCAATCAAAGTATACTATCGTATTTGTACTCTTAGACATATCAGAATCGNATGCACGCCAGAATGTGTGAATCTACGAGCAATGATACTACAGGGTTCAGTTGGAAGGATCTGCCATCTTGAAAATGTGAAATCCTATTTTTCATATTTACAACAATGTACAAAAATAATTAAAATGCTTACCTTGAAAGCTTATTTTAGTTAAATTAAATCACAATTGAAGCGTCTACGAAGCCAAATAGCGTCTAATCTTTACGTTTCAAACTGCAAGTCTTCATATGACGTCAATGACGTCATCTTGGTTATGTGTCAAAGTCATCAATAACATTTCGCGGAATTTTTTCACCTTACAATCGTATGTGTATTCACCGTTGCACAACAAGGGACGTAACCATCACACTTATAGTTTTGCAAAAGTAGTTCCGGCGGGAAAAAACTGATATTTCACATGTGAAATACTGGAATTTATTTCACGGATAAATCCCCATAATTCACACCTATCTATATCGTAAAATAACGTCTAATATTTAACTTTGGATATTTACAAAATCAATATAACTTCATGTCAAGCATTTTATTGCACTAGTGAAAAGGGAAAGTGTGAGAAGAATTTTTTTTCTGTAATTACCGATCAACCGGTCAACACATCGACCAGTGACCACGAAAAACACGGGAAAGTACGACAGCATTGAAGAAAAAGAAAAAGAAAAGAAAAAAAACACGTGTACGAATAAAACGACTTAAAAGTGTCAGTTATCTAGTAACCTACGGCCAATGATGTAAAACATGAAATTAATCCCCCCACAAAAACAAAATAAACTCGTATGTTTTATGAAATATTAAGAAATAAAAATAGGACGATATACAAATTGTAAAGTGTGTATCAAAACATAACCAAAAGAGCTATAGGTTGGGAAGGGTCAAATACATTATTTATTCAACTAACATGAAACCGACTTGCTGACGTCACACGAAGAGGTGTCATGGCGGTTTCACTACAACATGAAATTCCAAATATTAATATTTCTAATCGGGTAAATTTATGTTAATCAAGGTGGTTTTTTTTTAATAATTAGTTATTTACGAATAAAATGTTACAATGTATTATTACAAATGTTTAACTGAATGGAGATTTCATTTAATGTTTGTCAATGTTTTGGTTGAGTATACATAAAACATATGCCAAACAACACTATCAAAATAACAAATTAGGTCTTATTTCAGATTTGAGATTTATACATGCGGTTTTCTAATTACATCATAATGTTAATATGACATTTACAGTATTTGTTTGTACCATTACGTAACTGATATCTGTTGTTGTTTATATACGATTGCTATACGTAAATTATTCATATCTGTTCTGTCATTGTTTGATATATAATGTATGTATGTATTTTCCCGGTTAATAAAAACTAAAGATGTTGTTCTAAAGCCAAATACGAATTATTGATGAGATGCGACCTCAAATAGTTCCTCAAACACATTAATATGACACCGTATTACAACTACCCATGTAAATGCAGTACATCAACCTAGATGAATATATCTGAATCACGTTATGCAAAAGTCGAACAAACCTATTCTTAGTACTAAAAAGTCGAATATTCGACTTATCCGGGGCAAATTTAGCTCATAATGAATATGGTTCGTTCAAATGTTTTACGTTGAAGTATGAACAGGAGCTATCTGAGCATGGGAAATTGATCAGGATGGAATGAATATGCTATTTAAATACGTCCATGGACACTATTTACAAAGAAAGAAGCTATTTCAACTAGATCAATTATTCTAAGAATCATTTAAGCTAGGATGATTTGTAACCTTGGATATATGTAGAAATATTAGACCAAACGGACTTATTTTACGTGGACTGATTAATCCATGAGAGTGGCAACTAGTCTCACTTCCGGTTTTGTGGGAGTTCCTGATGTCCGAATTTTTGTTCTTTTGTTTTGTTTTATCTTTGTTTTTTAATACTATTTCTTTGTAACCAGATCTTCCCTTTATTTGAAACTCTCTTTGGATCTCGGTTTTCATCGTTCTTCCTAGTATAAATTCAGAATACAACACAATTCTCCGAAACAGAGGTAATCCACTGGTAGAAGTAGGGATATCTAGAAAGTAGAGAAATATCGTAATCCACTGGTAGAAGAATGAGAATCTCGAAAGTAGAGAAATATCGTTATCCATTGGCAGAAGAAGGAGAAACTCGAAAGTAGAGAAATATCGTAATCCACTGGTAGAAAAGGAAGAATCTTGAAAGTGGAGAAATGTCGTAATCAACTAGTATAAAAATGAGAATATCGATAGTGAGGAAATATCGTAATGCACTGGTAGAAGAATGAGAATCTCGAGAGTGGAGGAATATAGTAATCCACTGGTAGAAGAATGAGAATATCGAGAGTGGAGAAATATCGTAATACACTGGTAGAAGAAGGAGAATCTCGAGACTGGAGGAATATAGTAATCCACTGGTAGAAGAATGAGAATCTCGAGAGTGGGAAAACTAGTAATTCAATGGCAGAAGAAGGAGAATCTCGATAGTGGAGGAATATAGTAATCCACTGGTAGAAGGAGAATCTCGAGAGTGGAAAAAATATCGTAATCCACTGGTAGAAGAAGGAGAATCTCGATAGTTGAGAAATATCGTAATCCACTGGTAGAAGAAGGAGAATCTCGATAGTTGAGAAATATCGTAATCCACTGGTAGAATGAGAATCTCGAGAGTGGGGGAATATAGTAATCCACTGGTAGAAGAAGGAGAATCTCGAGAGTGGGGAAATATCGTAATTTACTGGTAAAAGTAGAATCTCGATAGTGGAGGAATATAGTTATCCACTGGTAGAAGAATGAGAATCTCGATAATGGGAAAAATATCGTAATCCACTGGTAGAAGAAGAATCTCGATAGCAGAGACATATCGTAATTCACTGGTAGAATGAGAATCTCGAGAGTGGGGGAATATAGTAATCCACTGGTAGAAGAATGAGGATCTCGAGAGTTGGGAATATAGTAATCCACTGGTAGAAGAAGGATAAGCTCGATAGTGCAGAAATATCGTAATCCACTGGTAGAAGAATGTGAATCTCGAGAGTGGAGGAATATAGTAATCCACTGGTAGAAGAATGAGAATCTCGAGTTGGGAGGAATATAGTAATCCAATAGAAGGAGAATTTCGAGAGTGGACAAAATATCGTAATCCATTTGTAGAAGGAGAATCTCGATAGTAGATAAATATCGTAATCCACTGGTAGAAGAAGGAGAATCTCGATAATCGGAAAAATATCGTATTCCGCTGGTAGAGGAAGGAGAATCTCGATAGCAGAAAAATATGGTAATCCACTGGTAGAATGAGAATCTCGAGAGTGGAGGAATACAGTAATCCACTGGTAGAAGAATGAGAATCTCGAGAGTGAGGAAATATCGTAATGCACTGGTAGAAGAATGAGAATCTCGAGAGTGGAGGAATATCGTAATCCACTGGTAGAAGAAGTAGAATCTCGATAGTGGAGGAATATAGTAATCCACTGGTAGAAGGAGGAAAATCTCGAGAGTGGAAGAATATCGTAATCTACTGGTAGAAGAAGGAGAATCTCGAGAGTGGAGGAATATAGTAATCCACTGGTAGAAGAATGAGAATATCGAGAGTGGAGAAATATCGTAATACACTGGTAGAAGAAGGAGAATCTCGAGACTGGAGGAATATAGTAATCCACTGGTAGAAGAAGGAGAATCTCGAGAGTGGAGGAATATAGTACTCCACTGGTAGAAGAAGAATTTCGAGACTGGAGGAATATCGTAATCCACTGGTAGAAGAATGAGAATCTCGAGAGTGGAGGAATATTGTAATCCACTGGTAGAAGAAGGATAATATCGAGAGTGGAGGAATATTGTAATCCACTGGTAGAAGAAGGATAATCTCGAGAGTGGAGGAATGTAGTAATCCACTGATAGAAGAAGGAGAATATCTAGAGTGGAGGAATATAGTAATACACTGGTAGAAGAAGGAGAATCTCGAGAGTGGAGGAATATAGTAATCCACTGGTAGAAAAAGGAGAATCTCGAGAGTGGAAAACAAATATCGTAATCCACTGTTAGAAGGAGAATATCGAGAGTGAAAAAAATATCGTAATCCACTGGTAGAAGAAGGAGAATTTCGAGAGTGGAGAAATATCGTAATCCACTGGTAGATGAAGAAGAATCTATATTTACTGAACAAGTTGGAACTGTTGTGATCTACTTAAAATGGATCTATTGATTATTTCTTAACGTCCAGCGAGAATTATTTCAGCTATATTTAGGATGGGAACAAGTTAAATAATATATTTATCAATTATGGACTTTTTACGAGGTCAATATGTTATATATGGACCTGTTAGGATTATATTAACCGAGGACGAAGTCCGAGGTCAATATAATCTTAACAGGTCCATATATAGCATATTGACAGAGTAAAAAGCCCTTTATTTTTATATTACATATGTAATGTATTACTCGTTAGCATAAAATATTTTGTTCACTGTGAAGAAACCAGACGTCTTGTTTCTATTTAAAAAAATATTGACGCTATGTTACTATTTTCAGTAACATAGCGTCAATATACTTAAAATATTGACGCTATGTTACTATTTTTAGTAACATAGAGTCAATATACTTAAATATTCTGTGTGTCACGTGACTGATTTAGCCAATGAAATTGTACGAACACCACACCAAATGTAATATAAACCTATATATACACGAGAACAGGGATGGATCATCCGGAATAACGACGTTTGACTTCCACTGAAACAGGATAAAGTGTTGTGTAGGAATAAAACATTTAGTCTTTTGCGGCGGTTACAAAAGCTCCTACCCTTTTTTCGAAATCTTCAAAAGAAGTCTTTAGTTTGCAAGGAGCATGGTTCTATTCAAACACTTTGCCCACTATACTCCACGGCCAGAATTTCCGTACTATAACCCGACAATCACACGGACAGGGCCAGTGCTATCCCTATCCGACTCCCGGAACCGCACTGAGTAGCTCTGTGAGTTTGATCCTTCACCAATACCCAGAAAGAGGGTTAGGGTTATGGTGTGTAACGCCACTTTCAACAATATTTCAGCTATATCATGGCGGTGGTGCCCAGAAAGAAAATGTGTGGCAATGTTTTGATTGATTATATATAAAACATACGCCATAAACACTATCAAAATAACAAAGTATATATATCTTATTTCAGATTTTGAGGTTAGTACATTCAGGATCTGTTAATTACATCATAATGTTAAAATGACATTTATCATAGTTTATTGTACCATTCGGGAACAATATCCGGATTGCCATTACACATTTAAATTGGGTTAATTGTCAATGATTTATTCGTTGTTTTGTGATGTGAAACGCATCGATGGTGTAATGTTTAGCGTGCTCGCCTCTAGTGTGGTAGATCGTGGGTTCGAGTCGCTATCGGATGAATCCAACGACTATAACATTGGTATATGTTGCTTCTCTGCTAAGCAGGCAGCATTAAGGTGTGAAACCAATAATTAATTTCTTTTAGGTATTCTACTATATTTGTGTTTTTTTTTAGCCTACCTGGCCATTTTATCTTAAGTTTAACCTTTCCAAGACCATATATTTTCTGAAACGTATATGATTCCTCTAAGTTCTGTCAAAATATCAGGGCATGTTTAAAGTCTTGCAGTGAAATGCCATGCTACGGAAAACACCTACTCTAAAAATAGCTCGGTCATCCCCAAGAAATTCAGTATTTATAGGTCATGCATCAAATCCTCCAGAGATATTAAAATACAACTAAGTCTATCAAATTTGGGCTCAAAATAATCCCTATATATCTAACTTCAGTTATCAAAGATGACCGGTGTGTTAGACTAGTAAAAAAAATCATCAGCATCTCATTAAAAAGTAATTAGTTCTCACCATGATACAGCTGAGCAATCACGTCTGAAACCATGTCAAACCATGCAAGGACTACGACATTAGTAATTGCTCCTTCAGCGTTCAGCACACAGCATTAGGGATATGAGCAAAGGATGTTTGATAACCGTTTTGGTATCTAGAGAATTAGTCCATTCCATTGAGTAGTTTTCACAATACTACAAAGTGAAAGGAACTTTTTTCTTGAAAAGGGACTACTTTCAAGTTCTGATTGGTGAATTACTGGTTTGACACCTTAAGGAAATAAGGTAAAGACTGGTTGGCCCAGAAACAGGAAAATGTGTCAAAGTGGAGCGACATGTCTATCCGTGGACTGTTGCTGAGTTGACGTTAAACAACAATCACTCGCTCAGCTCACTCGTTGGGGCATAATGTCCCTATAATATTACGAAAGTCTACCTATCATGGTTACTATATGTACTAGTACGTTTATCGTTCATTTAATAGGAATTGTGTCCTAGATTTGTTGAATATATCATTATTGAAACAGAAAAAGAAGTCCTGTTGTAAATACACGTTAGAGAAAACCGAAGGTGTAATAAAGAATGGACAATCTAGAAACACTGGCAGCATTGGACAATCTAGAGACACTGGTAGCAATGGACAATCTAGAGACACTGGTAGCAATGGACAATCTAGAGACACTGGTAGCAATGGACAATCTAGAGACACTGGCAGCATTGGACAATCTAGAGACACTGGCAGCAATGGACAATCTAGAGACACTGGTAGCAATGGACAATCTAGAGACACTGGAAGCAATGGACAGTCTAGCCACACTGGCAGCAATGGACAATCTAGAGACACTGGCAGCATTGGACATTCTAGAGACACTGGCAGCATTGGACAATCTAGAGACACTGGTAGCAATGGACAATCTAGAGACACTGGTAGCAATGGACAATCTAGAGAGACTGGCAGCATTGGACAATCTAGAAACACTGGCAGCATTGGACAATCTAGAGAGACTGATAGCAATGGACAATCTAGAGACACTGGTAGCAATGGACAATCTAGAGACACTGGCAGTAATGGACAATCTAGTGACACTGGCAGCAATGGACAATCTAGAGACAGTGGCCGCAATGGACAATCTAGAAACACTGGTAGCAATAGACAATCTAGAGACACTTGCAGCAATGGATAATCTAGAGACACTGGCAGCAATGGACAATCTAGAGACTCGTGCAGCAATGGACAATATAGAGAATCGGGCAGCAATGGATAATCTGGAGACACTGGCAGCATTGGACAATCTAGAGACACTGGTAGCAATTGACAATCTAGAGATTCGGGCAGCAATGGACAATCTAGAGACTCGGCCAGCAATGGACAATCTAGAGACTCGGGCAGCAATGGACAATCTAGAGACACTGGCAGCATTAGACAATCTAGAGACACTGGCAGCAATGGCCAATCTAGAGACACTTGCAGCAATGGACAATCTAGAGACACTGGCAGCAATGTACAATCTGGAAACTCGTGCAGCAATGGACAATATAGAAACTCGGGCAGCAATGGACAGTCTGGAGACACTGGCAGCATTGGACAATCTAGAAACTGGCAGCAATTGACAATCTAGAGACTCGGGCAGCAATGGACAATCTAGAAACTCGGCCAGCAATGAACAATCTAGAGACTCGGGCAGCAATGGACAATCTAGAGACACTGGCAGCATTAGACAATCTGGAGACACTGGCAGCAATGACCAATCTAGAGACTCGTGCAGCAATGGACAATCTAGAGACTCGGCCAGCAATGGACAATCTAGAGACTCGGGCAGCAATGGACAATCTAGAGACACTGGCAGCATTAGACAATCTGGAGACACTGGCAGCAATGACCAATCTAGAGACTCGTGCAGCAATGGCCAATATAGAGACTCGGGCAGCAATGGACAATCTGGACACACTGGCAGCATTGGACAATCTAGAGACACTGGCAGCAATGGACAATCGAGAGACACTGGTAGCAATGGACAATCTAGAGACACTGGAAGCAATGGACAATCTAGCCACACTGGCAGCAATGGACAATCTAGAGACACTGGCAGCACTGGACAATCTAGAGACACAGACAGCATTGGACAATCTAGAGACACTGGTAGCAATGGACAATCGAGAGACACTGGCAGGAATGGACAATCTAGAGACAGTGGCTGCAATGGATAATCTAGAAACACTGGTAGCAATGGACAATCTAGACACTGGTAGCAATGGACAATCTAGAGACACTTGCAGCAATGGACAATCTAGAGACACTGGCAACAATGGACAATCTGGAAACTCGTGCAGCAATGGACAATATAGAAACTCGGGCAGCAATTGACAATCTGGAGACACTGGCAGCATTGGACAATCTAGAGACACTGGCAGCAATGGACAATCTAGAGACTCGGCCAGCAATGGACAATCTAGAGACTCGACCAGCAATGGACAATCTAGAGACACTGGCAGCATTGGACAATCTAGAGATACTGGTAGAAATGGACAATCTAGAGACACTGGCAGCATTGGACAATCTAGAGACTCGTGCAGCAATGGACAATATAGAGACTCGGGCAGCAATGGACAATCTGGAGACACTGGTAGCATAGGACAATCTAGAGACTCGGGCAGCAATGGACAATCTAGAGACTCGGGCAGCAATGGACAATCTAGAGACTCGGGCAGCAATGAACAATCTAGAGACACTGGCAGCATTGGACACACAAAACACGCAGAGGTAGAAGAAAAGAAAAACACAACAAAAAACACGCTAACCATTACACCACCAGTCAACAGCTAGTCATGTCACTCGATTTGGACATATTATCCTGACTCTAAGTCAATAAAATTTGAAGATACCAAAACGGTTATCAAACATCCTTTGCTCATATCCCTAATGCTGTGTGCTGAACGCTGAAGGAGCAATTACCGATGTCATAGTCATTGCATGGTTTGACATGACCGGTGTGTTAGACTAGTGCAAAAAATCATCAGCATCTCATTAAAAAGTAATTAGTTCTCACCATGATACAGCTGAGCAATCACGTCTGAAAACAATAAATTAGCAAGAAAAGATATAGATGTAAATAGACATGAGAAACTGTAGCTATTCAACATCAAACATAGACATTAATTCAAGTAAAGGAACAGCTTGTAGTAAGAAAAGATATGGAAGTAAATGAACATGAGAGACTATTCAACATTAAACATAGACATAGATTCAAGTAAAAGAATGTGATGTTATGGCGTTTATTGCTGTTCTGCATTTCACCGTCACAGTGCCCGTCCCTCCTCATACCGGTACTTGAAGAGCTATGGAACCACATAAGATACCAGTCAAAGAATATGTCAAAATATTTGTCCAAATAACGGAATTTGGGAAAAGACTCTAAAAGAACCAGCAGATTACACATTATTCAACCTCATGGTCTGGTACCCGTCCCTCCTCATACCAGTACTTGAAGAGCTATGGAACCACAGAAGATACAGGACAATGAAATACTTAAAGAGTATATCAAAATATTTTTTCCTAAATAAACAGAATTTGGGAAAAGACTCTAAAAGAATTAGCAGAAGAATACACATTATATTTAAAAAAACACTGTCAAAATATTTTTACCAAATAAACAGAATTTGGGTTAAAGACTCTAAAAGAAGCAGTAGAATACATATTATTTAAAAAAAACTATTCACAGATATTACACAGCTTTAAGACATTTATAAGAACATCCTTGTTTACAGCACTTCTTTTTTTTAGGACAAGACGAATCGTCCTTACAGTTTTTGATGAAGTGGTAACATGTAGCATTTGAACGTGGATCAGCGGGACATTTTTGTGGTGGAGGTGGTGGCAGTCCTGAAATATACATTGTTTTATATATTAGATTTCCATTAATATATACAGTCAAACCTCTCCATGTGGTCACCTCTATTAACCAGTCACCTGTATTAAACAGTCACCTCTATTGAAAGGTCACCTTTTTCTTGTCCTGTTATATAAAAAATTCATATGAATTGAATCTCTTGTAAGACAAGTCTTAACTGTATTAGATTTACGGTAATATATGATATAACCTCAGTATATCAGGTATTTATTTTGTTTCCATTAACGGACATTCACATTATAGCAAATTGGAAGTGGATGTTTTTGTGTTCATATTGAAACCTTGCATGAGATCTCTCGCATGGTAAACAGTCAAACTTGTTTATATAAGGGAATTTATGTTAGTACTACTGTGATATCTTAATTAATCGTGGGGTACTAGCTTTCGTGGAGTTCGTGGTTTACTTACTTAAATTACGAAGATTTAAATCCAACGACATACAATTTACCCATTGATTGTTGTCTGTTGTGTTTGAAACCACAAATTGAAGAAGCTAACTATAGCCTATATAGGGATCAATGCAATTTGTAGAAACATCGAAAAATGGTGGCAACGAATTAAAGTATTAGTACTTTCACAGTATGTAACGCAATTGCCAATTTTGATATTTGACTTCAACTTTCGAATGCTGTCCAAAACAGACTAATTTGCAATAATTGGGATAAGGTATTTAATGCCGCTTTCAACAATATTTCAGTTATATTGGAGGAAATCAGAGTACAACAGAAAACCACAGAATTGCTACAATTCACTGACAAACTTTATCACAATGTTGTATCGAGTATACCTTGCCATGATCGGTATTCAAACTCACAACTTTATTGGTGATAGGCACTGATTACACAGGTAGTTGTAAATCCAACTAGTATAGTTAAGTTTAATGAGATGATGATGAGGTCTGCTTTGTACTAGTGCTAGCTCACTGAAACTTCAATCTGCGCATAGACATGTCGATCCACTCGGACATACTATCCTGATTTCAAGCCACCCAGTCTTTGCTCTTTCTAATTAATGCTGCGTGATTAGCACAGTAGCAACAAATACCAATTTTATGGTGAACCTACGATCTACCGCACTCAAGGCGAGCACGCTAACCATTACACCACTAAAGTGGTTTTCATATATAGTCTGTTTGACTTCTATAAATCTTCAAAAAAAAATTCTTAAAAATCCAGTTTTCAAATCAACAATTTTGTTTCTAGATGTTTGTTAATATATGATATATACCAACTCTGACAATTAATTTCAAAATGTTTGGTCCATTATTAAAAAAGTTGCCCATTAGGTCCCCATATTAATAATATTGACTAAAGTGTAAAAATCTGGAGGGAGTGAGTACAAATAACAGATTGTACCATGTGACATAGGACAATTATATATCAAAGTACATAATAACAATTGACTATCATCTATGGGCAGTTAATGAGTAGCCTTTTGATAATTAAGTGTAATATGTCAAATAGTACAATGAAATATTCATTGAAAGCACATGTCTATTATATTGTTTTCATGGCTTGGCTATTACACTATTTGCACTCACTCCATCCATATTTTTACACTTTAGAAAATATAATTAACATAGAGACATAATGGGTAACCTTTTTTCATATTGGACCAAACATTTTGAAATTAATTGTCAGATTTCGTATATATCATATATTAATAAACATCTAGAAAAAAATTGTTGATTTGAAAACTGAGTTTTTAAGAATTTTTTTCTGAAGATATATAGAAGTCAAACGGACTAAAATAAAACTACGCTTACCACAAGTATTGCAACATGGAGGTGGCCCACAGCAATGAAAACAAAATTTAAGTTCTACAATAAAATAAAACATTCATTATTTGAAATTAAATTTTGATTTAAAAATC
>MJUT01021616.1:241889-252997 GCA_002080005.1 Gigantidas platifrons | reverse complement strand
AAAAAAAAAAAAAAACACTACCTAACTCCGAAATTGCAGGATAAAAACAATATTAGTGTATTGCAGAAGAATATAGAAAATATTTGTATTCGGCACGGAACTGGGGGAAAATGCTCGGCTAAAACCTCGCATTTTCCTCCCAGTTCCTTAGCCTCATACAAATATTTTCTATATTCTTTTACAATACACTAATATTGTATATGTATTCTGTTTATTTTTGTCACATGCAGTTACTGTATATGGCAATAAAGAACTTGAATTTGAATTTGAATTTGTAATAAATAAAAAAAAAAAAAACTAAAATGTCACATTATAACTAAAGCGACAATGGTTGATTTAAAGTATAACCAAATTACTTTAAGAGTATCATATTTTTTACGACCAACGCCTTGGGAAAAATAACAAAGATCGGCATTGTATACATTTCTATTTATAGAACAAAGAAGTCGAAGAGTCATCGCCGTTGCGTCTGCGTAGAAGTTGGAGTGGTCTCATTTCCGGAAACACTGATTATCAACAAAATGAAAATGAACTAGGAAAATCTGAGATAGTTTAAGCTTAAAGTAGTCTACAGATTTAATATACTCAGGGACAGAAACCATGAAATACACATGGATATACGTTTTATTCCAAAGTTTTCTATTTACCGAGATAACAGGTAAAATAATATGGACAAAAAATGATGGTCCTACTGCAGGAACTTTCGGTGTCGTTTCGCCCCGATAAATCCCGTCCTATTCACAAATTGAGTAGCTCTGTTCACATTAATATGTGTAGCTCTGTTCACATTAATAGAACTTAAACGCAAAATTGTGTAGTGTAACAACAATATTTTCAATGGTTTGAAATTGATTAGATTAGAAATAAGTACATTTTTGAATTGTTTTCATTTGAAATTTTTGTGTAAGAGATTTGCTCCCCATCACTGGATTTAATTTGTTTACTGCCATTGAACAACCCACAGAAAAACCACAACGGATTACACCTGATCATTGGCATTGTTAATCCTTCCATGCTTCAACATGTTCTCCTGAGAAAATGCTAAGCGATGCATAACCTGGTAGTTTCCTTGCATGGTGTATCCGTAATTATAACCTTGTCATTTCGTACCAAGTATATATTAAGAGAAGGTGTGACATGAGAAGCAAGCGATAAATAGACTAGTCATGGCACGGTGGGGAATGATGATAAACTTTTATGTGTTTTTCAGCATTTCCTGAATAAGCAGATGTGGTAGTGCAGTTTATCATGTACGTGTACCAACTTCAAATTAAAAAAAAAATGTCTTCTTTTCTTTAATTTCCCACCTTTTCAGTTATCCTAGGCCTGTTTGCAGTGCTTTGTGACATAGTTTGATATTCTTCAAGTACTTTCATGCACCTAAAATTATTGATCCTTCCACCCATAAGGACCTATTTGGGACAGCCACTCTGGTCACGAAAACTTGAGTAGAAAGCTCTGAGAAGTCACATGGAATTTCAGACTTTCAGTACTTTTCTTACAATTGATAATATTTTTTTTATTGGAAAAGGTGGGACACATCATCTTATCATTTTATCTTGTTTCTGCCCTTTGGATTTCTCACCCACAAAGACTTTTATATTAGGCCACATTTAAAAATATGTATGTTTCCCCTCGGCCGACCCACCCTCCAAAAACAGGGTAGGTAGGTAGGTAAAAAAGTTTTTTTTTTTATTTTCATTTCCATTCCTGCAATCGTATCAACAGAACCTTCCGGTTATAGTAAAATGCAGAAACGGAAATTACGATGACGAAAACGGACCCGAAATTATGGAAATAAAAAAACTTTGATTGGAAATAAAATAAAAAAACTTTTGAGTCGGCAGGCTTTTCAATGAGTCGGTCGGCCGACGGGAAACATACATATTTTTAAATGTGGCCTTATTTGTCTTTCAAATATTTTGACATAGATGAAGTTTATTTCAGAAATGTCACATGTGTCAAGTGCACTAAACTCGTCAATATCTCGTATGCCCCCCTCGCGCATCTGTTACAGCCCTGATTCTCCTGTGCATGGAGTTCATGAGAGCATTTATCCTTCTCATGGGGATATCCCACTCTTCCAACAAGGCAGCCCTTAATTGGTCGAGAGATTTTTTTAATGACTCAAAAAAAGTTTTGGAATAATTGGTCAGACGATTTCAAGTTGTATAATATAATAATATTACAAAAAGTCATATAAATAAAGCCACCAAAGTTAAATGTTTTCAGACCTCGAAATGAAAATTTTAATTTACTTGTCCTAATCAAATTCTTGAATTTATTTTCAAATATTTCTAAATAAAAACTGAAAAATGTTGCTAGTCCAAACAACGTTTTACTGGTCTTGGGTCGGATAATCGCTGCTCATCGTGAGAACTGCTGTTTAAACATACATGGAGATCCGAGATATGCAGGGCTCATCAAACCAGGCGACTTGGGCGACAAGGTCGCCTTCACGGCTCTGAAGTCGCTCCAACTCGGCCCAAAAGTGAAATTTCAGTCGCCCTGTTATTTTGAGAATCGCTGCTCATTGTGAGGACTGCTGTTTAAACATACATATAGATCCGAGATATGTGTTAATCATGCCAATCAACACTTAATTATCATCAGGGCTCACCACACATAGTTAAAACAGGGCGACTTGACTTCTCTCTCAGTTGACTTATTTAGGGCGAAGTGAGGGAAAATCTGGGAGACTTCCGAAAATCGATCCCGATTTTAACGTTTCTTTCCCCACTACCGCATGTTCCCCTACCTTTCACAAGACGAACGTGTGCTGTACAACGATCTTAAAAAGGATGCAGTTAACGAGTTTGGAATAAAATATTGAATATCAAGCCCTATAAGGCTGTATGGGTCATATTTCAGGAACATGGGAGCTTCTTTTACAAGAATATGGAAGAAAAAGTATGATTATTGAAAATTTATAGGCGACGTCTCAAAATAACAGGGCGACTGAAATTTCGCTTTTGGGCCGAGTTGGAACGACTTCAGAGCCGTGAAGGCGACTGGTTTGGTGAGCCCTGTATCATATCAACATTATGAAACAATGAATTATGTTCAATAAACTCTTGTATACTTTTGTGAAGTATTTTTTATGCCTTTCTTGGCATTTACATATACATTTGTATGTAAATATTTTTATTATTAATCTAGTTTTTGTGAAATAAACATAGGCACACTTTTATAAGGCCATAATATCAAATTTAACAATAGGGTGAATAGATCCATAAGGAACAAGCCATGCATGGCCGACAAGTTTTATCTTGGTCAAATGTTTACACGATGATTCCTTGGCACAGAATAAAGGATCAGGTTCATTTTGTGTATATAGGGATTCTAGCAATATCTACTCTGTCCTCGAAATTAGAATTTGAATTTACTGGTCCGAATCAAATTCTTGAATTTATTTTAAAAAATAAATAAAAAAACTGAACAAAGTTTTACTGGCCGTGGTCTTGGGCCAGAAGAACAGTGCTCATTATGAGGACTGTCTACTTCAAGTTCAAGTTCCGACATAGTAAAATACAAATGTACTATTAAATTGTCCCTCTCAAGATAGGTCACCTTCAGTCTGCGCTTTTAGTCACTAGCCCGATGCTCGAGTCTGGTAAAAATTGGTTCGGGCTAGTGAGAATTTGCATTAAAATTGGTAGGACAAATAGACAAAGTTTCATAAATTAGCTTTTCGGGCTATTACATCAAATTTTTGTTAGCACAGACTGCACCTTTTTATTGCAGAAGAGGAGAGGGGGCTACGGAGGGTCTTATAAGAGGGGGGGACTGTACATGTATCTCAAACTCATGTAATTAATCAGTTGTTTTTATAGGAGAACATTTTGGTCGTGATCGTATGGTAGTTGGATTTATAACTACCTGTGGAATCAATGCCTATCACCACTATTAAGATTGTGAGTTCGAACCCCGTTCATGGCCAGGTGTACTTGATACAACATTATGTGATAAACTTTGTCAGTGATTTGTGAAATGTCTGTGGTTTTCTACGGACACTCTGGTTTCCTCCACCAATAAAACTCACCGCCACGATATAACTAAAATATTGTTGAAAGTGGCATTAAACACCATAAAGCCTAAAAACCTTCATAATAATACATTGTTTCGAATCATGTAAATAGCGATCACATTCCATCTTTTTCGTGTCATGACGTCTGAAATGTTAGGCAGACGACTTCCGATGTTTATGCTATTACTGTGACAACGTCAACGTCAACATATCATAGTCGTAGATGTGGTAGATTATAAGTAATTGTAATATGGAAGCGCAAAGAAAATGGCTGAGTAAATACTGGTGTTGGGTACCCCACTGTCTGTCTGATAACAGAAATATATCAAGACAGGTCGTTTTCCTTTCATGATGCTGACAGCAGTAAATAAAGAAATAAAACAAATTTAATTTTAAAGAAGTATTTGTCTGTGCATTGAAGTCTTTGATACAAATAAAATAATTTAATTGATATCTGTCTTTTACAGNCATCAAATTTTTGTTAGCACAGACTGCACCTTTTTATTGCAGAAGAGGAGAGGGGGCTACGGAGGGTCTTATAAGAGGGGGGGACTGTACATGTATCTCAAACTCATGTAATTAATCAGTTGTTTTTATAGGAGAACATTTTGGTCGTGATCGTATGGTAGTTGGATTTATAACTACATGTGGAATCAATGCCTATCACCACTATTAAGATTGTGAGTTCGAACCCCGTTCATGGCCAGGTGTACTTGATACAACATTATGTGATAAACTTTGTCAGTGATTTGTGAAATGTCTGTAGTTTTCTCCGGACACTCTGGTTTCCTCCACCAATAAAACTCACCGCCACGATATAACTAAAATATTGTTGAAAGTGGCATTAAGCACCATAAAGCCTAAAAACCTTCATAATAATACATTGTTTCGAATCATGTAAATAGCGATCACATTCCATCTTTTTCGTGTCATGACGTCTGAAATGTTAGGCAGACGACTTCCGATGTTTATGCTATTACTGTGACAACGTCAACATATCATAGTCGTAGATGTGGTAGATTATAAGTAATTGTAATATGGAAGCGCAAAGAAAACGGCTGAGTAAATACTGGTGTTCGGTACCTCACTGTCTGTCTGATAACAGAAATATATCAAGACAGGTCGTTTTCCTTTCATGATGCTGACAGCAGTAAATAAAGAAATAAAACAAATTTAATTTTAAAGAAGTATTTGTCTGTGCATTGAAGTCTTTGATATAAATAAAATAATTTAATTGATATCTGTCTTTTACAGAAAGTGTAAAACATTCTTTAAGTTGAGCAACGGCACTTATGGATTGGAGTTTGTGTTGTGTACATTGACACCGGAAGTCCAGTGCTTAACATTCCATCAAAATCTCATGGTTTGGCAGACGAAAATAAAAAGTTTTTGACGGAATGGAAATGATTCGAAATAACCGTATTATGGGATATTGATTTTGTCCTATTTATCTGTCTGCCCATTACAAAAGTTTGTACACTCAAATCCTCCTTAAAAGTTTGCATGCTAGCTTAGTACCGTATGAAGAATCACTTACAAAAAATGTAGTTATTATTGTGATTTATTGTTTGATTGAGCTATTTTTTAACGAGATCAATAAGGTTGGTATGCACAATTTTAGTTTAAACATATTTTTATTTGCTAAATATAACAAATAGGGATCGGACACAAGTTTTACCAACTTATGAAGTCTTCTCCCGAATACAATAATTTACAATACACAATTCCACAGTGTACATGTATATACATGTATGTACATGCAACCATATCTTTATAATATATTCAGTAAGAATAGATATTGATTTTTCCACGTCTGACCAATTATTCCAAAACTTTTTTTGAGTCATTAAAAAAATCTGTAGATATCAAATTTAGTGCACTTAACACATTTCTGAAATAAACTTCATCAAGTACGCTCAATGTCAAAATATTTGAAAGACAATTAAGGCCACATTTAAAAATATGTATGTTTCCCCTCGTCCGACCGACTCATTGAAAAGCCTGCCGACTCAAAAGTTTTTTTTTATTTCCGATCAAAGTTTTTTTTTATTTCCGGAATTTCGTGTCCGTTTTCGTCATCGTAATTTCCGTTTCTGCATTTTACTATAACCGGAAGCTTCTGTTGATACGATTGCAGGAATGGAAATGAAAATGAAAAAAAAAACTTTTTACCTACCTACCTACCTACCTACCTACCTACCCTGTTTTTGAAGGGTGGCCACTGGGTCGGCCGAGGGGAAGCATACATATTTTTAAATGTGACCTAATTTAAAAGTCTTTGTGGGTGAGAAATCCAAAGGGCATAAACAAAATAAAATGATAAGATGATGTGCCCCACCTTTTCCAATAAAAAAAATATTATAATCGTAAGAAAAGTACTGAAAGTCTGAAATTCCATGTGACTTCTCAGAGCTTTCTACTCAAGTTTTCGTGACTATAGTGACTGTCCCAAATAGGTCCTTATGGGTGGAAGGATCAATAATTTTAGGTGCATGAAAGTACTTGAAGAATATCAAATTTGTCACAAATCACTGCAAACAGGCCTAGGATAACTGAAAAGGTGGGAAATTAAAGAAAAGAAGAAGTTTTTTTTTTATTTAAAGTTGGTACATGTACATGATAAACTGCACTACCACATCTGCTTATTCAGGAAATGCTGAAAAACACATAAAAGTCTATCATCATTCCCCACCGTGCCATGACTAGTCTATTTATCGCTTGCTTCTCAGGTCACACCTTCTCTTAATATATACTTGGTACGAAATGACCAGGTTACAGATACACCCTGCAAGGAAACTACCAGGTTACGCATTGCTTAGCATTTTCTCAGGAGAATATGTTGAAGCATCACCTGCACTTGTTTCTATCAATGGGGAACTCTTCCTCCCTCTTATATTACTATTACTATTATTATTAATACTAAGAGGGAGGAAGAGTTCCCCATTGATAGAAACAAGTGCCTGTGTGAAGCATGGAAGGATTAGCAATGCCAATGATCAGGTGTAATCCGTTGTGGTTTTTCTGTGAGTTGCTCAATGATAGTATACAAATTAAATCCAGTGATGTGGAGCAAATCTCTTACACAAAAATGTCAATTGAAAACAATTTAAAAATGTACTTATTTCTAATCTAATCAATTTCAAACCATTGAAAATATTGTTGTTACACTACAACATTTTTCGTTTAAATTCTATACATATTAATGTGAACAGAGCTACTCATATTAATGTGAACAGAGCTACTCAATTTGTGAAATAGGACGTGATTTATCGGGGCGAAACGACACCGAAAGTTCATGCAGTAGGACCATATTATTTTACCTGTTAACTCAGTAAATAGAAAACTTTGGAATAAAACGTATATCCATGTGTATTTCATGGTTTCTGTCCCTGAGTATATTAAATCTGTACGAAAAAAGACTACTTTAAGTTTAAACTATCTCAGATTTTCCTAGTTCATTTTCATTTTGTTGATAATCAGTGTTTCCGGAAATGAGACCACTCCAACTTCTACGCAGACGCAACGGCGATGACTCTTCGACTTCCTTGTTCTATAAATAGAAATGTATACAATAATGTGTCATGTCTGGGACTATTATATTACTCTATTTTTTTCAACTGGTTGGGCGTGGCTTAACACGGGTTGACTGATTACAGAAAGTCCATGTATTTAGGAGGGTCATGTTACCTGATCAATTTCATTTATACAGCTATATTCAATCGTGCGTGTATGTTCCTATCTGTGTATTTAAATTACACCATTGCGCGTTCTATTCCTTTTGTATGAATTGATTTCGGGGACACTGCTGAATACAGTTCAATAATGTCAATAACGGGAACTGCCCTGTACATACACAAAATAAAATCGAATGCTCTCATGTAAATTTAAAGGTCAACTCCGCCCGACCAGTTAAATAAAATAGAGAAAAAAAAAAAATACTAATAGCATCTTCTTTTAACCTAAAACTTCTGATATGTCTGATGTGCCCCATAGTCTAACTGACAATAAAATCCAACAGAGATTGTACACTCTTCAAAATGATCTAGATAAACTTAATTAGTATATGGGAACAAAAATAGAAAATGGCCTTCCACCCTGACAAATGTAACGTGCTCTCCATCACACGAAAGAAAACAACAGTAAAATACACATACCCTACACAGACACCAACTCGAACATGCAGATAAACCAAGGTATCTGGGTGTCACAATACAGTCAGACCTTAAATGGCCGGGATAGTCATATAAATAAAATCACAACAAAAGCCAACAAGACGCTTGGGTTCCTCCGTAGAAACATTAAAATCAGTTTTACCAAAGTCAAAGAATAGGCATATAAATCCTTAGTTAGACCATCTCTTGAATATGCCTGTTCTATATGGGACCCATATACCAACTAGAACAGGTACAACATAGGGCTGCTAGGTATGTTACTAACCGCTATCATAACACCTCTAGCGTTAGTAACATGATAGGACATCTAAACTGGCGAGGCCTAGCAGATCGAAGAACAGATGCACGTCTAGTCATGCTATATAAGATCACGCTTGAACTAATAGCTATACCAAAATCAGATATACTCATATACCACCAGTTAGATTTTCCCGGAACATACACTCTCTATCATACATTTGTACTAAACAGGGGCGGATCCAAGGGGAGGGGTGCCCCCGGCGCCCCCCCCTAAAATTGGAAAAAATATGATTTTTTTGCGTAAAATCGTGATTTTTCACACAAAATATCCCAACATTTTTCGCGCCTCCCTCCGCTCGGCGCGATTTTTTGTTCAAGTGCGCCCCCCCCCCTAACTTGAAATCCTGGATCCACCCCTGCTAAATACCACCTACACGCTTACAACTCGGACAGCAATCATTCTATCTGCAAACGATACGAAATTGGAACAGTCTCCCCCTGAACACTGTCAAGAGTGACTGTTGAGTCATTCAACTCGGCTGTTTCAGTCATTAATCACTAGTCATCATAAATTCTTGAACATAGTTTTATCCTAAAAACTGAAATTAAAGAAAAAAAAACATTTTCCTAAAATTTGTTAATAATAGCGTTTGATGCGCAGTACCTAACGTAATTGGCACACTCTTCAATTAGTTGAATTTGAATTTGAATTTTGGTGTTTAACGTCACTTTCAGCAATATTTCAACTATATCATGGCGACCAGTTTTAGTGGTGGAGGAAGCCAGAGAACCACCGACCCTTAGCAAGCAACGGGTAAACTTTATTACTTGCGGCTGCGAGTCGAGTGCACCCTTTTTGTAATTTACAAAGCTGGGCGCGAACCCACGCCGTATTTGTGATAGGCTTGTATGAGTTGTTAGATCCAACGACATAATTCATTGAGCCACCCGGGCCCCCTCAATTAGTTGAAGGCGGCCTCTTATGAAGTAGAGTATAGAAGTAGAATGTCCAGCAACATTAATTCGGAAAACAATTTTCAGAGGAAATAGCTGAAATCAGTTAAATAACAGGAAACAAATCATCACTGGTATATATAATATACACATACATTTCGTATACAAATATGTACTATCAACGGTTAAAATTAGAATTTTCTAACATAATTTATTGTTTTTATCTTCCGTTTATCTAGTGATTCACCAATTAACATAAAAACACAACAGCATATTACAAGTTTTTTTTTAAAGAAATTCTTTAATAATACCTGCGTTGAAAGTTCATTAATAAAATTATATGAATATTTACTTGATCTTAATTCGGAAAGCAACAGATGTTCGACAGGTTCAGTCTTTGCTCCTTTCTTTAATTGCTAAATGTAACTGAGGATAATGTCATGAGACTCTCAGATTAACAAACCAACTCCATGCTTGATAGCGTTGACCAAAGAAAGGGTCTTGTAGGCAGACAGTGCCTGCTCCATCAATAAACATCTCACAAGCTAGATGATGGGAATGTTCAGAATATTGATTTATTACACCTCATCCCGGAGTTTTGTTTGTGGTCCGTGTTGCTCATCGTTTTAGTTTTCTGTGTTGTGTTGTTGTTTTGTTGGTCTTCGCCATTGATCTTGTGTACCCAATGTTGACGATGTCTCTGGATTGTCCATTATTGAATGACCCTTCGGTTTTCTCTAACGTTTATATTCTGAGACGAGAGAATGAATAGATGAGCGATTTTAGGACATGCATGAGGCAGAGCAATGTGCATCAAGAGAATACTGCAATTTATGGCCGGAACTCTTCCACTTCACTCTGAGGCTTCCAAAGAGATTGTATGTTTATTGTGAAAAAAGAGGCCATTCCATTGACACATCGTTCCGCAGTTAACAGTAAGTATAGCACAAGGAAACTCATCACATGTGAAATGTAGAACTGAAGCATGAGTTAATTAGCTCAGTATATGATTTGTACTCCGATGAATATGAAGATGAGAAGCAGATATGACGTGAGACCGCCCAGAATAAAAAACACAATACACACATAAATATGAACAGCTTGGACAACACTAATTCCCATAAAAACGCAAAAACCGGATATGAGATCAGGTGCACGGAAGGGGTATAATGTCCTTTTCCATATATGAGACTCGTCGTGACGTCATAGCAATTACATATGAATCAAAGATCAAAATATTTTATTGAGACACTGAAATTCTGTATAAATCAACCAACTAACGATGACGACCATTGAAATTCTCTAGCAATAGTGCAGACTAAATTAGATATCTACGTTCTATTACTGTCACTAGGTCGATGCCTCTTCTGGTTGACTATTAGTCCCCGAGGGTATCATCCGCCCTGTAGTCATTGTTTCGGCACCGACATGGGTTATTAGATATATTTGTCTAGAACACTGCCAGAGCTAATGCAGTCATGACTTGAGCTTTGCCAAGACTGGAACACTGTCATGACTAGAAGAGATATGTGAATGAAACCTTGTGATGCATGGAGCACTGCCATGGCTAATCCAATGCTATGACTAGAACACTCCCAAAGCTAAAGCAAAGTCATGACTTGAACATTGCTAAGACTTGAACATTGTTATGACTTGAACATTGCTAAGACTTGAACATTGTTATGACTTGAACATTGCTAAGACTTGAACATTGT
>MJUT01021616.1:135871-146434 GCA_002080005.1 Gigantidas platifrons | reverse complement strand
GGGGGTTACAACTACTTATGCAATCAGTGCCTATCCCCACTGAAGTTGTGAGTTCGAATCCCGCTCGGGCGAGTAGTACTTGATACAACATTATGTGGTAATGTTTGGCAGTGTCTTGCAACAGTTTGGTGGTTTTCTCCAGGCACTCCAGTTTCCTCCACCAATAAAACTGTCTGCCACAATATAACTGAAGTATTGTTGAAAGTGATCCACCATTTGGGAATAACCCAAAAGGCATGTGTTGTCCACAACATGTTTAAAATGTACTGTCAATTGAACTATTGATTACATTTCATTACTTTTTTTTAGAAAATAAAAGAGTGAGGCTTTCAAATTTGATTTTTATCTATTTCAATTTCTTCGATTAAACAATGATGATCAACAGTTTTACAACTGTTTGAGGACAGTTTTATCATGTATTCATGGCAGAGCTGTTTTGTCAGTTTTAAGAAATATTTCAACAGATGTTATTTATTTTGTGTAATCAACTCCTCTCTCAGTTTTCAACCAAGGCCGCTGAAAATTATATGGAATGTTTGTGCACTTGCTGTAGTATAGTTGTATGTTTCCCATTGTAGAGGAACAGCATCGATGAAGTAATGATTAGCATGCTCACCTTGGGTGCCAGTGGTGTATTTGTTAGCATGCTCGCCTCGAGTGCTGTAGATCGTGGGTACGAATCCTGATCCGGTGAAACCAAGGACTATAAACTGAGTTTTTCTTGCTTCTCCGCTAAACACACAGCATTAAGGAGAAAGAGCAAAGACTGATTGGCTCAGTATCAGGATAATGTGTCTGTAAAGGTGTGGGGTCTCCGTCTGGAGGCTAGCAATACCCAAGCAAAATAAATTTGATAAAATTTATTGAAACAAAAAAAAATGAAATAAAATAAACTGAGAAAATATAACATATATGTACAAATGAACAAAATGAATGGATAAACTAAATTGGAAAAAAAATACATATATAACTCAAAAACAGAGCTCAAATAAACATAATACACAATGGAAAAATAAAGAAAACTATGACAGTCGAGATCACTGAAGATCTCAGTTTCAATAAATAGCTTTTAGAAAAGACAAATCAAAACGTAAACTGAACTAAATGTTATACAAACATGCCATCAACACAGCACAAACATGTCAAATGAATGAAATAATAATAAAAGTAACAGAACAAAACTTCACATCACAATATAATAATGGCGAACGTTACACGTAATTAATAACATAAATTTATCAGCTCTCCGTGAATGTATCCAAATCTCCTCTGGATTTAATTTGATCAGTCTGACTGGTTATAGGGAACAATGTAGCTCCAACTAACACGCATATTCTACACGACTTCATTTGAATGTATCCAAATCTAATCTGGATTTAATTTGATCAGTCTGACTGGTTATAGGGAACAATGTAGCTCCAACTAACACGCATATACTACACGACTTCATTTCCACATTTCAATATAACGATTATTTAATCATAAACACTCACATGTTTTGATAGCGGCCTTCATTTTATTATAATATTTCACAATATATATATATGGTAGCTTTCCAAACTTTGAATTATCACTTTAACATCATGTTTAACTACTTCCGGTATGGTGCGGTCCATCCGACCGTGACATCTCACAAATTAAAGTGTCTGGCCAATAACAACCAACCTGTTACTACTCCGTACAACTATAACCCCTGAAATATAATGATTAAGCTCGTTTAACTTACTGTGATAAAATACTTTACCGAAAACCGTCTCGTGCTGATGATACACGCGAGTAATCAAACAGACCTTGCCATGACCGATACTGAAACAAAATATACAAAAATAACTAACCTGAGTGTTGCTCAATATATCCAAACAAACATAAATATTACTCCATATCCTGTGCTGACAATTTTGAGTTCGTATCTGATATAATACTAATATTTTCCTGGACAAAATAAACACTCTCCTTTTCCAATCAATACAAAATGGCCATCCTCCCACGTCACCAAACTACGATTCACTCGATAGCTAAATCATAACATTACCTGTACACACGATAAGAAAATCTCTTGGTATTGATTTTTAAATTATGGAACGCAGTATACATACCTATGTAAAAAATTCTTCACAGTGTCCAAATGGGGCAACATGTCTATCCACGGACTCTTGTTTCAGTGTGCAAGCACTATAAAAATCCAACTGAGAATGTTGGTCTAGTACAAAGTGGACCTCATTGAAAATTAACTTGTTCTCGCCATGATATATTTTAAAAATTGCTGAATTGGCGTTAAACAATGATCACTCACTCCCTCCCACTCTCATTATTGAGCTAAAAAACAATTACGAAACTCTGTAACAATCTAATCGTAATTTACAATTCTAATTTCTATCAAGACTACCGTAATTGGCTGTATATAGTTCACACTCTTTTCAATAAATAAATGTAATAAAGGTATGTTATCTTTCTGATTATTTCTTGTGTAAAAGACTCACCCAGGCTGGTTGTGAACATTTTTCAGCAAAAAGAAAGTGGGTATAATACATAAATATACTTATTAAATCATTTCACAGAGAAGTTGGTTTTCGTGACAAATGCTGTTTTTGGCTACCACTTAGAAATTAAATATTTTTAAAGTTCAAATAAGCAATTTTTTATGGGTTTGTTTTTTTTTCAGGAAAAAACATTACAGATTCCACGTGTTATAGTTCAGGTGATGATCTCACTAACGCTACTGCTTTTAAGGCTTTATTAGACGAAATATCACCAGGAAATGCAAAAGTGGAATTAGCTGCAGGTTGGTGATGTGACTAACTACATTGTAAATTTTAGGCTGTACACTATTTCTTGTTCTTCCTTAACCGCATGGGTGGTGCAATGGTTAGCGTGCTCGTCTCGAGTGCTGTAGAATGTGAGTTTGAGCCCCGATCAGGTAAAACTAAAGACTATAAAATTGGTATTTGTTGCTGTTTCGCTGAGTATGCACCATTAAGAAGAAAGAGCAAAGACTGGTTGGCTTGGAATCAGGATAATATGTTCGAGTGAGGTGACATGTCTATCTGCGGACTGTTGTTTCAGTGAGCTAGCACTATAAAAAGCCAACTAAGCCAGTTGATCTAGTACAAAGAGGCCTTCATCATCTTGTTGAAAATTTACTTGTTCCCGCCATGATCGCGTTAAGAAACAATTACTCACTCACTTTTGCTCTCCTAAGGGGCTGTCGTGATATATGGTATTTGGATTTATAACTACCTATGCAATCAGTGCCTATCACCACTAACATTGTGAATTTGAATCCCGCTCAGGCGAGGTGTACTCGATACAATATTATGTGATAAATGACTTGCAGTAGGTCGATGGTTTTTTCCGTGTACTCTGGTTTCCTCCACCAATAAAGCTGATTGGCACGATATAACTGAAATATTGTTGAAAGTGGCATTAAGCATCATTACTCTAACCCGCTTGTTCTTCCTATTCTTTTACTCCTTTTATTTCTTTATGTACCAGTAAAAGCTCATGTCGTTTGTGGTTCCATAAACAGTGGCCAACCCTTAGAGTTATTTAAGGAATAACTGTATGTTATTTGAAGTCGCTAGAATCAGTTGGGGATTTGACGGTCATAAATACAGTTTTACTTAGAAAGGTATAAAACGGATATTTGAGACTGTCAAATCCCCAATTGACGCAGGTAACTATTCAAATACAATACAGTTATTTCTCTTCTAATGCTAGAGAAAATAATTGTGGGCTTAAGAAATGGTATCAAATTGCAACAACAAAAATGTTGAAAAATATTGTGGATGACTTTGGCACATAAGCATCATAAGAAATTGTGATGTCCTATGAAACTTTTCAGCATAGAAATTAAGCACTCAACGTTATTTCACAAGTACTCTTCAGTTTCGGATAAAATCCAACAAGAAATTATTTCAAAGATATGCGATGTCCTTATTTTCTATTATTACAATTATTGACCTTGGAATAAGTTGCTATCTGGATTTATCGACCTGAAAAAATGTAATATTCACCGAGCCATAGGCGAGGTAAATATACGTTTCTAAAGGTTGATAAACCAGATAGCAACCTATTCCAAAGTCAATGACGGGTAAAACACAATAAAGGGCAATGCAGTGTTGCAACAGAGCTGAACATTCAAGTATTGTTATTCTTAATAGCAACATGTTTTCTATGATCTATAATGTTTGAAGTTGGTATGATGTTAAGATTACTCAGAATTACTTGTTATTTCTCTTTTTAATTAATATTTATTAACACAAGATTATAATTACACCCTTAAATATAGTTACATGGTTTTTGTAGTGTCCGTAACCATATTTTCTGTTCTGCAGTTTTTATTCTGTCTACAATTGTTCATATTTTGACTGATTATAACTACTCTGTGTATTTTACATCTTCAAACATGAAAATATCAATCTTTTGACAGTGTTTTCTAGAAGATTTTTGTCCCCCGACGCTTCGTCGAAGGAGACTATAGAAATGGGTGTCATCCGTCCGTCCCTCCGTCCGTGTGATTGGTTTCCAGATGATAACTTGTGAATGAAAAGTCAGATTGAAGTTAGGTTTGGTATGTAAGTGTACCTTATGAATATCTAGGTCAAGTTCGATAATGACAATTTTTCGACAATTTTTACTAGAGTTGTGCCCCTTTTTATACCTCAAAATTGCTAAATATTTTGTTTCCAGATGATAACTTGGGAACAAATAGTCAGATTGAAACTAGGTTTGGTATGTAAGTGTATCTCATGAATATCTAGGTCAAGTGCGATAGCGATCATTTTTCGACAAATCTTGCCAGAGTTACATCCCTTTTTATACTTCAAAATTGCTAATATTTTGGTTTCCAAATTATAACTTGTGAACAAAAAGTCAGATTGAAACTAGGTTTGGTATATATGTAAGTGTAACTCATGAATATCTAGGTCAAGTTCGATAATGATGATTTTTCAACAAATCTAACCAGAGTTACTCCCTTTTTTTTTTACTTCAAAATGGTCCTTGGGTGGTCGGTCCCCTTTCAAAATTATTTAAGTCAGGTGAGTGATACAAGCTCACCTGAACCTCTAGTTTACAGTAGTTTCAAAATTTAATCTTACAATATAACCTTGGCATCGGGGGACTAGTGGCCAACGGTCTTTTATTTTACTGGTTACGGACCCTACAGATTTCTGATAGAAACATACCTTTTGGATAAATCCTGATAATTTCTCCAATTGATGTCCGATTTTCATGAATTTGGTATCAAATTAATCCTGATTAATTTTTCTAAAGATTTATATTAAAATAGTTTTGTTGTTTTCCTATTTTGAAAAGTAAATTTTGGTGTAAAAATAAACAAATTTCAAGTGCAACAGCATAACGCCTTATTTGTACAAATTTTTCGGTATCCTTTTGCTTGTTATTCAAAAACTATGCGAGATATCTTCTTGAAATTGTGTATGCAACTTCGGTGTTTCACCATCCAAAACATGATATTAAAGTGATACCTTTAAATTTAATGAAAGTAGGTTAATATTGCACATAACATACTACTTTTGAGTATGAGCCCTATATTGTGTTTCAGCCGTGATTGTTTTATTGTATGCAACTGTTTTTATTGTTATCTACTTACAAATTCATCGTCATACCAATAAAATATCGAAATTTTGGAGTGTTTTTTTATGATTCAGCCGAAAAACAAATGTTGGTTATTGAACAGCGAAAGAACGAATTTGATAGAAAAGCAAAAGTCCGGTTTTTCCCCATCTATTTTTATGCCGTGTGAGGGTGATATGACTTTCCGAACACCTGTCAAGATCTACCAGTATTTTTAGCCGAGAGTGTGATATTGCAAGTAATCAAAACCTCTTTATCAGTTTTAAGCCAATCATATGCAAGCTAAATTAAAGGCATGTAATAACATATTTTATTAAGTGACATGTAGGATTTCAAGAATTTAATATGGCGGCTCATTTGCACTAGAACTCTTAGCTGCAAATATTATACCAGGATAAAACTTAACAAAGGGGCCCAGTGTCCTAAGACCACTACATTTGGCATGTGTCCCTGATCATTTTCAGACAGTAGACCATCTGGCTACTTAATTTTGAATATTTTATGGGCAAAGTCAGTTGCTGATCCCCAAGATGTTTTACTGGGCTACTAGAATTGTTATTTTAGGGAGTCCCTTCAAACTGCAAAGTTTTGTCCCTGTTATAATACATGATTTATTATATTTTAGGATCACCTTGTAACAATTACCAAGGATACTGTGATGTATTTAAACGCTGCCGAGGTGTGGACGCAGAAGGACCGCTCTCCCGTCTAAAGTTGATAGAGTGGATAGAAGTGAGTGGACAATTCACCATTTGAAAAAAAAATCTCAGAATGCAATTTTTTTTGGGGGGAAATGACCACTTGATTTTATTAAACAAAATAAAGTGATGAAAATAGCATGCAGAAGTAAAATGGATCTAACGAAGATGAAATGAAAATGAGTAAAACGTCTTTGAATTTATGGAGTACTTCGACATATTTATTTTGTGAGGGGTGGTGGGATTGTTCTATTTGACAAATTTTTGGATGATTTATTTTGTTGTCAAATAGAGTTTTTTTTTTACAAACATGATTGTGTGATTGAGATAGATTATAAAGCCTAAATTATGTAGAATGGAAGGGATATGGGAGTTACTATGACAACAGTATGCTGCTAAATACTACCTAATTTACAACAACCTTGACCTTTAGTTTGCTGACCTTGAGAGCAGTAGATTATGGGTTCAATCCTTGGTTGGGTCAAACTTAAGACTTTAAAACTGGTGTTTGTAGCTTCTCCACTAAGCATCGTGCATGAAAGATTAACAGCAAAGACTTGGTTGGCTTGGATTCATGTTTGAGCGACATCTCTATCTGCTAAGTGATGTTTTAGTATGTTAGCGCTTGGATTCATGGTAGAGTGACATCTCTATCTGCTAAGTGATGTTTTAGTATGTTAGTGCTTGGATTCATGGTAGAGTGACATCTATATCTGCTGAGTGATGTTTTAGTATGTTAGCGCTTGGATTCATGGTAGAGCGAAATTTCTATCGGCTAAGTGATGTTTTAGTATGTTAGCGCTTGGATTCATGGTAGAGCGACATTTCTATCTGCTAAGTGATGTTTTAGTATGTTAGCGCTTGAAGTAAAGATAATGTTTCAAGGTGCAGTGACATCTCTACCTGCAGTCATCGACTTTAGCAGTGGTCCGGTGGCCAGTGAAAATTGATTCGGACCAGTGACTTTTGCCAAATTTTTTCAATAGAATCAATATAAATATTATAATTTTGAAGTTTTCTGGCCAGTAAATTCGAAAGTCTAATTTCGAAGACTACCTGCTAACTGATTTTTCTGTATACTAGTGCTTTTAAACTCCATCTCAAAAAATTGTTTGTTTGTGCTATGATGCAAATTAAAAATTGCCAACGTATATTATATAACAATCACTTAAATCAAAATTTTATTTTTATTTTTTTCTTGTACAGGAATACTGGTGGGCAGTTATACTAATAGCCATTGGATTAATATTATTCATGGTACTATTTATAAAAGTCTGTTGCGTTACGTTACGTAGAAGACGGTCACAGCCGCGTCAGCAACAACAACGCAATCCAGGATATGGCGAACCTCTACAGCAGTCGGTATGTATTGTTATGGGATGGATGTGTATAAGACATGGAGGATGATGTTTACTTCATTATAGATTGCTGCAGCATGCTTTTTATTCACGTGTTGCATTTTGGTCATTGTTTTATATAGTTATGTAAGGTGTGGAGAATGAATATCACTTTCATTATGTATGCTGCAATCTGCATATGCAATGCTGTAATTAGATTAAGGTTTTATTTGTAGAGGATTTTTGTGGGTATGATCAGGAAGATGAATTTCACTTTGTGATACAGTGCTGCAGCATTCTTATTCAAACTGTATTTAATTTAATGTTGTGTATATGATCCTTGTACAAGTGGAAAAAAAGTGGAAAAAAAGGTGAATTAAACTTTAGCACTGACATGAAAGAGGACATCCTTGAAATCAGTTGCCATGGTGATTGTTTCTGCACTTTTCAGTACAATTTGGACGTCTGCAGGATAAGCACAATATATGTGCATTGTTGATAAGAATAACATTTATTTTCTTTCGCATTCGTTTGTGTACATCAGGGGCGGATCCAAGGGGGGCGCACCCGGGGCGTGCCCCCTTAAAATTGGAAAAAAATTATTTTTTTGCGTAAAATAGTGATTTTTTCACACGAAATACCCCCAAGATTTTTTTTAGGTGCGCCCCCCCCCCCCTATCTTGAAATCCTGGATCCGCCCCTGTACATGTTTTTATAGGTNAAAATATCTTGTATTTCATAAAAAATAAAATCCCTTGAGCTTTTCTAATTCTTTATACAGTTGCTAAAAGTTAATTTGCTTCAATTACAAAACCAAGCATTTAAAAACATTGTGAAAACTGATGTCAGGTGGATTTATCTCCCTTGACTCCTTCTAGAGTCAAGACCTTAATTTAGCTTGTTGCCCACCAGCATTGTACCGTTTGAAATAGTGTGTATGCATTTATTTATCCCTGGATGTCTGATAGCGAAAGTGATGCTGTCAAGGGTAAATGTCAATGTTAGCTACGTTACTATGGTTACAAAAATATTTACTAGTTTCCAGCATGGATTTTGTGGTTTGTGTTTGTTTTTTTGTTTTTTTGCATGGTTTATTTAATTTAGTGTTTATGAGTATAATCAAATTGATTTCTAAATGTTTTTAATTGTCATTCAACAAATAAAAAATGGGAGGTGTTGTCACATCTTGACAAGAAGATATCTCTGTATTATTTTTAAGGAGGGCTGGAAATTATTACATAATAATGATAAAAATTAAATATGAAATATCAGATATAATATATACAAACTTTGGTTAAGAATGCTAACACAAACAAAAGACCTTTTATATATTCCTGATTTGATTAGAAAATTATATGTTTTTAATTAAAAAAAGATTTAATATGAGTTATTATACCCCCCGCAACTACGTTGTAGGGGGGTATACGTCTGTCCGTCCATCCGTCCGTCTGTAGACAAATCATATGTCGTACGATAGCTTGAGTTGTGTTTCTTAGAATCTTTTAAAAGTTTCTCTGAATGTTTTGAAATTTTATCAGCAGATTACCGTTGAAGAGAGGAGGATCCCTTTCATTTTTGACAATTTTCACTTTTGCCGTTCCAGAGTTATTGGACTTGATATGACGGAAAATAGGATTTTTACCCTATGTCGTATGATAACTTCAGTAGTGTTTCTCAGAATGTTTTGAAATTTTATTAGCAGCTTACCGGTGAAGAGATATAGATTCTCCTTCAGTTGCCTGTGGGTTACGATATTTCTCCACTCAAGAGAGTTAAATTAAGAAATTTAATCACAAGCCGTCAGGCGAGTGGTTAAAATTTTTAATTTAACTCTCGAGAGTGGAGAAATATCGTAACCCACATGGGCAACTGAAGGAGAATTTGTTTCTCCCATTATTTAACACATACTTTATTTCAAAAGCCGTCAAACGAGTCAAATGCGGGGAAAGGCACGAGACATTTTAATCCTCTAGCTTCCACCACTGGTTCAGCGGGGTTAAAATGACGTCATAATGGGAGAAAGGAGGATCCCTTTCCTTTTTGACTATTTTCACTTTTGCCGTTCCAGAGTTATTGGAATTGATATGACGGAAAATATGATTTTTGTCCTATGTTGTATGATAACTTGAATAGTGTTTCTCAGAATGTTTTGAAATTTTATCAGCAGCTTACCGGTGAAGAGGGGAGGATCCCTTTCATTTCTGACAGTATTCACTTTTGCAGTTCCAGAGTTATTGGACTTGATATGATGGAAAATAGGATTATTACCCTATGTCATATGATAATTTGAGCAGTGTTTCTCAGAATGTTTTGAAATTTTATCAGCAGCTTACCGGTGAAAAGAGGAGGGTCCCTTTCGTTTTTGGTCGGAGCAATCAGTAATGTTTTGGTTATGGAAATAGGTTGGGCAGATGTGGAGAGCGGGGGGTATATCTTAGTGAGCTGTGCTCACAGTAATACTAGTTTACCTTTGGTTGGACAAAATGGTACCCAGTCTAGCAAGAGCAGTAGAAAGGACAACGATTTTAAGAATAATTTTCTCATAATTTGTAGATATTTGAAGCTAGTAAATAAACAGAAGATAATTTTGCAGCAAATAGAAACTTCACAAGTTGTTTTAAGCTTCAACATCACAATTTTGAACATATTTAAAAGAAAGAAATATAATTTATTTTCATTGGGACTTTATATGAAAATCGATCCTTTTGCCCACTGTAACGTGCCGAGCGGAGAGGCTTACAATATCTTTGAGTGGCTAATTGATTCGTACCAGTTTCCTGGGATTTGATAGCGAATAACCAGCTAGCTTGATGTATAAAACCTAATATGTCCTATTCTCTATTGTAGTTGTCAACCTAGCAAGAAAATATCACGTATCCTATTACTATATTAACCTGTGCGTCGGTCCTGTGCGTTTTACGCACGCCACT
>MJUT01021616.1:89123-114249 GCA_002080005.1 Gigantidas platifrons | reverse complement strand
ATAGACATGTCGTTAACATAATACAGGAAAAGCAAAGGGCCTAAAATGCTTCCCTGAGGAACTCCACAAGTAATATTAAGGAGTTCAGATTCTGTCCCATTTACATTTACAAGTTGTTTTCTTCCAGTTAAATACGATTCAAACCATTTGACTTCTTGTACTCCCATAGATCTTAATTTGTGGCATAATATTCGATGGTCCACTGTGTCAAATGCTTTTTGTAAGTCTATCATAACCATGCCTGTAAATAATCCTTTTGATGTTTGTTTTTTAATATGATCAAATAAATGTATAAGACAAGTATCAGTTGAATACGAGCTTCTAAAACCAGACTGAAATTGATATAGTAAATTATGATCGATCAAATGTGTCTCCAGTTGTTTATACACAGCTTTTTCAAGAATTTTAGAAATAATACAAAGAATGCTTACTGGTCTATAGTTGCCAATTTCTAATCTACTGTTCTTTTTAAATAATGGTTTTACTCTGTTACATGTTAAACAAAAGTTTTCTGTTCAATTTTTTTGTTGAGAAAACAGAGATGTGCTTGCATTGTTAAATTTTTTTTCTTTCTCAAATATACGTCAAACTTTATCTGTCTGCCTGTTTCAATCACATATTTGACAGTCAAAACACAGATCCAACTCCCTTCCTATATTTGATTGGTTTAGCTTTATGGTGTTTAATGCCACTTTCAACAATATTTCAGCTATATCGTGGTGGTGTCATATTTGATGAACCCATCTAACATGTTTGACGACACGTTCACATGATCACATGCTCAAAATCTTGTTTGAAACAGGTACACAGGTCAAGTTTGAAGCGAATTTGAAGGAAATATTTGACCACTCAAATGCACCTTAAGATATAGACGCTGTCGTCTGTGAACATAAGTTAACCTATTGTATCTAATATTACAATAAACTGTACAAAATGACAAAAAATATATATATTAAGAAAAACAAATCAATTGGGTCAATTAACATTAACCTAGCACTTTTATATTTGAGTCGCAATGACTAATAAACACTAAATTAGAATTCCTTTGATCTTTAACAAACAATATTCAGATCCTTTTAAATACAGTCAAACCTGCTTTAGTGACCTGCTATTTAAACAATAACATGTATTATGTGACTTTAATTTTAATTTCCTTCACAGTGCCTTTCATATTAAATAAACCTGTATATAGTGACCACCTGTCTTATGTGATCATATTTCAATGTTCCCATGGGCGTTCGCTCACATAATGCAGGTTTGACTGTAATTTTAAAACAAAAATGTTAGCACTATTGTTTCTGGAGATTTCAACAAATTAAAAAAAACATCAAAAGTTTATTAAATTAGATATTGTAATTTAGTTCTTAGACAATTACCTTAAATCAGTATTAAAGCAACACACACCATTGACACTGTAATACCAGAGCATTCAGTATAATATAAAACATGCTGCCTTTAATTTCGGGTGTTATGGTAGATTACCACACACTTCGTCTCGGGTGATATTGGTTTTCTGAGTGTGGTAATCTACCATAACACCCTCAATTAAAGGCAGTATGTTTATAATATCTAATTTAATAAACTTTTAATTAACAAGGAAACATAAACAACTGTAACAATGGTGTAATGTTCTCAAATGTTCATTAAAAATAGTTCAGAGTTGGACAAACTTTCCAGCTTGGTATTGACATTGTCATTTAACAAAAAGTTACGAAATATCCTTACAGCCCGGTTCACTTGTCTCTTCGTTTCCTTACTGTCCTTGTTTGTCAACAAATCCTGAATATTATCTTTGGTTATATCGGCAAAAGCCATGTTAATGTGGTCTGAATGTCCAAGAGCGTACTGTCGTCTGTTTGTTTATTTATTTGTAAAACTAAATTAAAAACTTTGACGGAATGGACTGTTTCCGGTCCGGAGGGTGGTATTGCAATAACACCCGTTGCCAACACAGAATACCACCCGTTGCTAGGAGGAGGCGGAGCTACAGGATTTGGTATTGATACGAAGGTGGAGCTTCGTAAAATTAGTAAAAAAATACCATTTTCTAATCGACCAATGACGTTGTATCAATAGTCTAGAAATTTGCATAAAGTATAATATAAACATTTATCGTAGGCCAATAAAAATATTGAGAAAATATTTAAAATATTACAGCACAAGAAGGCTGAGTAGGACCTTTTTCACTTTCCTTCCACAATAATTCTGTTCTACAAATATGTAAAATACTACAGCACAAGAAGACTGAGTAGGACTTTTTTCACTTTCCTTTCACAATAATTCTGTACTTTTTCAAATATTTAAAATACTACAGCACAAGAAGACTGAGTAGGACTTTTTTTCACTTTCCTTTCACAATAATTCTGTACTTTTTCAAATATTTAAATACTACCGCACAAGAAGACTGAGTAGGACCTTTTTCACTTTCCTGTCACAATTGTTCTGTTCTACAAATTAATATTGTAGTCTAAAGCCCATAGAGACCTGATCCTACAATTCTGCACCAATCTGGTAATATGGAGAAGACACATACAATTATATATTTAAAAGCAGACGACAAAACGCATCACATGGTCATCATTTTCTGATCATTTACAATCATATGGACTAGCAATTATTTGCATTGTTATTTTGTTATAAAGTTATAAATTAACCTCAATTTTGAAACTATGAAAATATTTTTTTTTTACCTACTTGTGTGTCATTGAAAACAGCCTTTTTCAAAACAAATTGAATTCCAGTTCTGAAAAATATTCTTAATCAAATATCAATTTCCGCATAAAATGAAAACAAAAATCAAAATGGAGTCACTATTTAACCCTCAAATTTTTCTATGAATTGACCCAAAAAAATTAATCTCAATATTATGGTAAAATGTACTTGACTTTACACTTTACAAAGTGTTAAAAGAGATTTGAAAACTTTTGCCCCCCCCCCCCCCCAATAAAACCAAAATTAAACATCTCCAAAATAACAGAAATGCCTTCCATAAACTAGGTGATGTTATTTCTAGCTTTTCCCTATCCAGACCCTTTTGTTCTGATAAAAATGTGTCAAACTCACAGGAATCACCACTTTCAATGTTAAATTTGAAACTGTATTTTCTTTAACAAATTTTTAAACCCACGATTAAAGGCGTTTATGAATATCCAATGTATCTTCTTACCACCGTTAAATGAGGTCGACTTTTACAACTACCGTTAAATAAATATTAAAAGTTTAATTAATTTATGTTTCTTATCCATGAACAAACAAAAAAATATTTTACAACTTACTGATCAAGATCTCCTTTATGAATATTCCTGATGTATTTCTGTACTCCTTAAAATAGTAACAGGGGAACTCCCAAATCCTGTTTGAACTTCTATTTATACTTTCAAGCCATTAAATACGTTTCATTGTGTTTCTACTCTTATTGTCTATTTCTAAAAATAAAATACAACACACGAAGACTGAACATAGCATTATTACCAAAAATACAAAAACAACTCTCTGTAAAATACCAATATATTTACAAACTATGGACATAATGTGTCAAAACAAAATTTAACTCTTGGCACAAAATTGTCTCCAATTGTGTAAAATTTGGACTGTCTTTTAAAACATTTTTGTGAATTGCTTGTTGAAAGGTTACATGCAATCTTCATTAGTTGTAGCTACGTGCAATCTTCATTGGTTGTAGCTACATGCAATCTTCATTGGTTGTAGCTACATACAATCTTCATTGGTTGTAGCTACATACAATCTTCATTGGTTGTAACTACATACAATCTTCATTGGTTGTAATTACATACAATCTTCATTGGTTGTAGCTACATACAATCTTCATTGGTTGTAACTACATACAATCTTCATTGGTTGTAGCTACATACAATCTTCATTGGTTGTAGCTACATACAATCTTCTGGTTGTAACTACATACAATCTTCATTGGCTGTAGCTACATACAATCTTCTGGTTGTAACTACATACAATCTTCATTGGTTGTAGCTACATACAATCTTCATTGGTTGTAACTACATACAATCTTCTGGTTGTAACTACATACAATCTTCATTGGTTGTAGCTACATACAATCTTCTGGTTGTAACTACATATAATCTCCATTGGTTGTAACTACATACAATCTCCATTGGTTGTAACTACATACAATCTTCATTGGTTGTAACTACATACAATCTTCATTGGTTGTAGCTACATACAATCTTCTGGTTGTAACTACATACAATCTTCATTGGTTGTAGCTACATACAATCTTCTGGTTGTAACTACATACAATCTTCATTGGTTGTAACTACATATAATCTCCATTGGTTGTAACTACATACAATCTTCTGGTTGTAGCTACATACAATCTCCATTGGTTGTAACTACATATAATCTCCATTGGTTGTAACTACATACAATCTTCTGGTTTGTAACTACAATCTCCATTGGTTGTAACTACATACAATCTTCTGGTTGTAACTACAATCTCCATTGGTTGTAACTACATACAATCTTCATTGGTTGTAACTACATACAATCTTCATTGGTTGTAACTACATACAATCTTCATTGGTTGTAACTACATGCAATCTTCAATAGTTGTAGCTACATACAACCTTCATTGGTTGTAGCTACATGCAATCTTCATTGGTTGTATTTATTTTAAGCATACAATTAATTTGTCAAAATTCAATAAATTATATTATACAGGAGACTTATAAGTTATATATAAAATAACCTTAAATAGTACAATTACACTGTAACTAGGAAAATCTAAAACTTTGCAATAATTTCGACGAGACAATCTTGTATTCAAATGTCACTGTTAGGACAAAGCCAAAAATGATGGTATAAAGAAAATTGTCCCTCTGTAGATCCGAATTACCTGTTCCAGTCAGTAATGATATGTCTATTACTGATACTGGAAGGTCATTTATTGGAAAATATGACAGCGGCTTTGTAATGCTGCAGTATTTTAGAAAAGATTTATAATTAATTAGTTAATTATGCAATAGAGGGTTAGGGCTAAGGTGTTTAACGCCACTTTCAAAAATATTTCGTGGAGGTCAGTTTTATTGGTGGAGGAACCGGAGCATCCTGAGAAAACCACGGACCTGCCGCAAAGTGATGCAATAATTTGATTGCTTAATTAGAACAATCATGTATTGAGAACACCGCCAATGTTAACTAATGAGCAACACTCATCAAAAAGTCATATTGGAATTAAGAGGGTTTTTTTCCCGAAAGATGTCCTCATTTCAAAATTATGCAAAATTTCATATTTTTCCGTTACATTTTCATAATAATTGTGAAAATTAGCACTTACAATGCAAAGACAATCTTCTACAAAAAAAGAATAAATAGGGATAAGGAGTTCTTGTCAACCATTAGACAGATGTTACAATACAAACAGTCATCAATTTTACAAGAAAGGGAGACAATTTCTTTGACAGCCATAAGTTATCTCATTATCTCCCTTCTTAAAGGGAGACAAGTTACAAAATGTTCCCATTTACAAAGATGTAACTTTCAACATTTTTTATTGACAAGTAGATAAATTAAGAAACAGGTAGAACAAATGGAAAAAGGTTAGTTTTTTTTAACCTACAGATGGCACTTAAAAGTAAATAAAAAAAAATCTATAGAAAATATTTTTTCAAGAAGTGTTTTAAATAAATAATAACCATTCATCATACGAATCTCGAGAGTGGAGGAATATAGTAATCCACTGGTAGAAGAATGAGAATATCGAGAGTGGAGAAATGTCGTAATCCACTGGTAGAAGAAGGAAAATCTCGAGAGTGGAGGAATATAGTACTCCACTGGTAGAAGAAGAATTTCGAGAGTGGAGAAATATCGTAATCCACTGTTAGAAGGAGAATATCGAGAGTGAAAAAATATCGTAATCCACTGGTAGAAGAAGGAGAATTTCGAGAGTGGAGAAATATCGTAATCCACTGGTAGAAGAAGGAGAATATCGAGAGTGAAAAAATATCGTAATCCACTGGTAGAAGAAGGTGAATTTCGAGAGTGAAAACATATCGTAATCCACTGGTAGAAGAAGGTGAATTTCGAGAGTGGAGAAATATCGTAATCCACTGGTAGAAGAAGGAGAATTTCTAGAGTGGAAAAATATAGTAATCCACTGGTAGAAAAGGAAGAATCTTGAGAGTGGAGAAATGTCGTAATCAAATAGTAGAAAAATGAGAATATCGAAAGAGGGGAAATATCGTAATCCACTGGTAGAAGAATGATAATCTCGAGAGTGGAGGAATATAGTAATCCACTGATAAAAGGAGAATCTCGATAGTGGAGGCACAGAGTAATCCACTGGTAGAAGGAGGAGAATGTCGATAGTGGGGAAATATCGTAATCCACTGGTAGAAGGAGAATCTCGATAGTGGAGGAATATAGTTATCCACTGGCAGAAGAGGGAGAATCTCGATAATCGGAAAAATATCGTATTCCGCTGGTAGAGGAAGGAGAATCTCGATAGCAGAGAATTATCGTAATCCACTGGTAGAATGAGAATCTCGAGAGTGGAGGAATACAGTAATTCACTGGTAGAAGAATGAGAATCTCGAGAGTGAGGAAATATCGTAATGCACTGGTAGAAGAATGAGAATCTCGAGAGTGGAGGAATAGAGTAATCCACTGGCAGAAGAAGTAGAATCTCGATAGTGGAGGAATATAGTAATCCACTGGTAGAAGGAGGATACTCTCGAGAGTGGAGGAATATAGTCATCCACTGGTAGAAGAAGGATAATCTCGAGAGTGGAGGAATATAGTAATCCACTGGTAGAAGAATGAGAATATCGAGAGTGGGGAAATATCGTAATACACTGGTAGAAGAAGGAGGATCTCGAGACTGGAGGAATATCGTAATCCACTGGTAGAAGAAGGAGAATCTCGAGAGTGGAGGAATATAGTACTCCACTGGTAGAAGAAGAATTTCGAGAGTGGAGAAATATCGTAATCCACTGGTAGAAGAATGAGAATCTCGAGAGTGGAGGAATATTGTAATCCACTGGTAGAAGAAGGATAATCTCGAGAGTGGAGGAATGTAGTAATCCACTGATAGAAGAGGGAGAATCTCTAGAGTGGAGGAATATAGTAATACACTGGTAGAAAAAGGAGAATCTCGAGAGTGGAAAACAAATATCGTAATCCACTGTTAGAAGGAGAAAATCGAGAGTGAAAAAAATATCGTAATCCACTGGTAGAAGAAGGAGAATTTCGAGAGTGGAGAAATATCGTAATCTACTGGTAGATGAAGAAGAATCTATATTTACTGAACGAAGTTGGAACTGTAGTGATATACTTAAATATTCTGTGTATCACGTGACTGATTTAGCCAATGAAATTGTACGAACACCACACCAAATGTAATATAAACCTATATATACACGAGAACAGGGATGGATCATCCGGAATAACGACGTTGACTTCCACTGAAAAAGGATAAAGTGTTGGGTAGGAATAAAACATTTAGTCTTTTGCGGCGGTTACAAAAGCTCCTACCCTTTTTTCAAAATCTTCAAAAGAAGTCTTTTGTTTGCAAGGAGCATGGTTCCATTCAAATACTTTCCCCACTATACTCCACGGCCATAATTTCCGTACTATAACCCGCCAACCACACTGACAGGGCCAGTGCTCTGCCTATCCGTCTCCCGGAACCGCACTGAGCAGCTCTGCGAGTTTGATCCTTCACCAATACCCATAAAGAAGGTTAGGGTTATAGTGTTTAACGCCACTTTCAACAATATTTCAGTTATATCATGGTGGGTGGTGCCGAGAAAGAAAATGTGTGGCAATGTTTTGATTGAGTATATATAAAACATACGCCATAAACACTATCAAAATAACAAAGTATATATATCTTATTTCAGATTTTGAGGTTAGTACATTCAGGATCTGTTAATTATATCATAATGTTAAAATGACATTTATCGTATAGTTTATTGTACCGTTCGGGAACAATATCCGCATTGCAATTGTACATTTAAATTGGGTTAATTGTCAATGATTTATTCGTTGTTTTGTGATGTGAAACGCATCGATGGTGCTATGGTTAGCGTGCTCGCCTCTAGTGTGGTAGATCACGAGTTCGAGGCCCGGTCGAATCAAACTAACGACTATAAAATTGGTATTTGTTTCTTTTCCGCTAAGCACGTAGCATTAAGGAAAAAAAGTAAAGACTGGTTGGCTAGGAAGCAGGAAAATGTGTCCGGGTGGGGCGACATGTTTATCCGTGGTCTGTTGTTTCGGTGAACTAGCATTATGAAAAGGATGTTGTTCTAGTACAAAGCTGACCATACTTCATTAATTGAAAATTAACTTGCTCTCGCCATGATATAGCTGAAAATTGCTGAGTTGACGTTAAGCAACAATCACTCACTCAGCTCACTCGTTGGGGCATAATGTCCCTATCATATTACGGAAGTGTACATAACACGGTTAGTATATGTACTAGTACATTTAAGGGGGTACCATACACTACAGGAGTTATTTCCCTTTAAGTTGGTACCATACACTACAGGGAGATAACGCTTTAAAATCAGCTGAACGTTTTGATCATATGATGTTTGTATTTCAAGCATCTCGGTGATCAAAACCACAGAGAGAAAAGCTGCTAAAATTTTGATATTTATTACAGTGGATATATTCAAACACACTGCCAAAAAAAAAGAAGAAAATTCAACGAGGAGATGAAATTTTACCTGAAGTGTATGGTACCACCTTAATGGGAATTATGTCCTAGATTTGTTGAATATAGCATTATTGAAACAGAAAAAGAAGTCCTGGTGTAAATACACGTTAGAGAAAACCAAAGGAGTAATAAAGAATGGAAAATCTAGAAACACTGGCAGCATTGGACACACCGGCAAGACACGCGCAGGTAGAAAAAAAAACCACAAGAAACAGAAAACTAAAATAATGAACAAAAACGGACCCCACCATAAACCGGATGTGAACACAGCTGTTCGCGAAGGGTAAGCAGCTCCTGCCTCTTATATGACACCCGTCATGCTATGCATATAGTCAAGAAGTGTTGGAAACTACTATGCGCAAACAAACAGAAATGACATAAATATGACGTATGACATGAGCCATCATACAAACAATTAGAAATAAGGACGAACCGATAGAGTTACTAGTAAAATAAGTTCACGGACGATATTTACTAACAAGAAATGTCACACGAACAATTTCAACTATGTAAATCGTTCTAAGGACCTTTTTAGCTAGGCGGATTTGCAACCTAGGATTTATGTAGAAATATAAGGCAAACCGGACTTATTTTACGCGGACTGATTTATCCATTACAATGGCAACTAGTCACACTTCCTGTTTGTGTGGGAGTTTTTGATGTTCGAATGTTTATTTTGTTGTCTTGTTTTATGTTTTTCTTTCTACCCGGATCTTCTCTTTATAATTCGGTTTTGGTTTTCAATGTTCTTCCTATATATAGAGTTACAAAAGGAGCCATACCACTTAATAATTCCCCACAGCATTCTATGTTATATACAATGTTAAATACAATGTTTGAGCTTTCATACATGTTTCACCTGAAGTTTAATATAAGTGACACTCATATCCCATGGAAGGGATACCGAAAATCAACATACATTTAATTGCATCTAAAATCCTACTTTCACTTTTGCTTTAATGCAATTTCAGATGGATATTTTCCAATACTAACAAATTTTCATTTAAGACCACAAAGTCATAAAATATGGGTTTTTAAAGATGTTCTTTAAATCTGTAGGTTTCTGCTGACTTTCAATATTTTGCAGTATCTACTAGGGTTTATTTGTTTTCTAACCATGTAGGGATTCATTTTGTATTTTACGTACTACTTTATCATACATCATTTTTACTGGTTCCTGCTTTAGTGATATTACACCTAAGATATAATTCACCGACACAAAGGTTATATATATGTCTTCCCCCTTCAAATATTCTGTTCTCTAGGGCAAATAATATAGCCATTGCTTCGGATAATACAAAAACTGTAATTTCAGATACATATCTAAGATAACATATTTAGTAGACAATTTTTGTATTTAACAATGCCATCCATGGTGATCGAACCAAAACCCGCAAAGAAAATCATTGCAGATGATCTTCAATCAAAAATATTAAGATTGTACAACCAGATCTACGAATAAGCATATTTTCTTTAAATTAGCATACACCAGTTGAAAATTCTCTCCAGCAAAATTATATTCCTCGAGTGTCAATTGCAACCCAAAACAGATAGACATTCAAAGGAAAACAGAAATTTTATTTACGATTTTGCCCACCCTTGGGAAATAGATACATGACGGTCATAGTGTCATCACTGTGGCTGACAACGTCTCTGAAAAAAGGATGTGTGATTGGGGTACTGGGCAAACCCTACACAAATCTCCCCTGGGACTAACATTAATGAATTCCACATATTTGGAGAATACCATTCTCCTTGCTATTAAAAGACAACTTGCAGTAACGGCTGATGAGCAAAGAAGAAGAAACTAGATGTATCCGAATGACACGAACGTCCCCGCCGTGAATATTAAGGAGGCTTGCAAATGTTTCACCCTTTTTAATTCCCTCAGTAATAGGCTGAGATTATGAAACGAATTTCAAAGTTGATCTGTAACTTATGATTATATGCTCTCATACCAAATTTCAATTCAATATCTCAAATCATAGTGAAATAATGTGGTGACAACTAAATATTTGGCCAAATTTCAAAGTCCAAGGGCTATGACTCGGCCAAAAATCATTGGACCAGAACGAAACGTAAACTTGATATGTAACTTATCATTATACACCCACATACCATATATCAAGTCAATATCTCAAAGCATAGCGAAAAAAAGTGGTGACAACTGTTTTATTTCGGAATTACGGATATGGGTAACACTATGTGTGGGGAGACATAAAAAAAGATTACCCCCGATTTAATGTGGGCTCGTGTTACTCAATCTTTAGTTTTCTGTGTAGTGTTTTTAACATAATTGTTTGTCTTGTTGTTATTTTTTTTTTGTCGTTGTATTTCTGTCATTTGATTTATGGCATCTTATTATCCATTTGGTGGATGAACTCTTAAAGGCATATTGTCTACCAAAACCACAATTTTTCATACCCAAAATTATTGTCGTTTTCCGTACTGACATTCATAAAATGAAGATTAAACACCGAATTATTGGCGAATACACTACGAAACGTTTAAGATTCAAGCAACATTAAACGAGCGTGACAATTTGAAGTGTTTGAATCTTAACAGTATTTTCCTTACCTCAAAGCTAAAACCCCGAGAGTTCCGAACTTCCGTTTTTTATAGGTGGCGCTGTCACTTTCACTTTGAATTTTTGTCATCCTGGACAATAATTCCGTTAACGATAGTTTTGGGTCTTTTTTGTCAAAAAAAGAACACCAATCGGATCTTTTGCAGCATAACTGTTTCATGATAGCTTAAATAAAACATTTATGGACATTTAACATTTTCCAACAAAATCGTAGACAATATGTCTTTAATTCAAGTCCAACCTGATCCAATATACACACTGTTTTACGTGTGTCATTCAAAACTTCTATCGTTGTTAGGCCCCTCCCACCACCACCATTTGACCTGCATAGTATATAGTTTGTAAACTTGCCCTTGTCACGAATATTGTTGAAATATTGCTTACGTGATGCTTAAAACGCATACAAGGTAAACAGATTTGCTACGTGACGCGCCGCGAGCGCCATCTGTCGATATTGGAGTTTTCTCCCTTGAAACTCTGACATTTACGTACTACATTGGAATTACAATGGACACAAATAACTCAATATATTTGCTCACATTCCACTTTGTAACACGGGGATTAATTGTATATAAAATTATTTTCCATGTATTTTGCTTGTACTTAAATCAAGTGTATGAAAACCAACATATTGTAGGATTTAAGTTTGTACCAACGAACATGGGCCGACTATAAATTATGCAAATTATATGCAAGATGTGAGAAAGTTATACTAAGAAACTAATACAAACCGTACATGTAGCATATTAAATCTTTATGCCCTTAATAATCTTTAAAAAAAGTGCATTTAAAATAGAAAGTACACGTCCTACATAACACTTCATTAACTGCGTTCCGAAAAAAAATCAAGATTAAATCATCTGCATTCTTGAAAAAGTTCAAGATTATTATTTTTTCCATAAAAAAACCCAGGAACAGTGCTGGGTATAAATAGTAATGTTCAACACATTTTGTATCATTTTACAACAACATTTTCCATACAAGACATAGAAATGGCAAAATTACTACTAATTATTTTTGCTGGTGCTATGTTTGTGCAATATGTAGGTAAGTAAAGTTAGTCAGTATTAAAATAATTGGTTAACCGAGTTACGATGCAATGTTTATGCCATATGATGGTAAGTAAAGTAAGTTGATTTGATTTGATTTCTTGTGTTAGGTAATCCAACTACTAAGTACCTAACTCATTGAGCCACATGGGCCCTCTGTAAGTAAAGCAAGTTAGCATTAAGATAATTAGATGACCGAGTAACGATGCAATGTTTGTGCAATATGTTAGTGTGTAAAGTAAGTCAGCATTAAAATAATGCTTAACCGAGTAACGATGCAATATTTTGGTAAGTAGAGTTAGTCAGCATTACAATAATTGGTTAACCGAATGATGATGTAATGTTTGTGCAATATGTTAGTTAGTAAAGTAAGTCAGCATTTAAACAATTCCTAACCGAGTAAAGATGCAATGTTTGTGCAATATGTAGGTAAGTAAAGTAAGTCAGTATTTAAACAATGCTTAACCGAGTAACGATGCAATGTTTGTGCAATATGTTGGTAGGTAAAGTAAGTCAGCATTAAAATAATTGGTTACTCGAGTGACGATACAATGTTTGTGCAATATGTTAGTATGTAAAGTAATCCAGCATTAAAATAATACTTAACGAGTAACGATGCACTGTTCGTGTAATATATTGGAAAGAAAAGTAAGTCAGCATCAAAATAATGCTTAACCGAGTAACGATGCAATATTTTGGTAAGTAAAGTTAGTCAGCATTAAAATAATTGGTTAACCGAATGACGATGCAATGTTTGTACAATATTTTGGTAAGTAAAGTAAGTCTGCACTTAAACAATGCTTAACCGAGTAACGATGCAATGTTTGTGCAATATGTAGGAAAGTAAAGTAAAACACCTTTAAAGTAATTGGTTATCCGAGTGAGAATGCAATGTTTTAACTGGTTGATATAGGTTTATTGGTGCAATTATCATGCGATAAGTTGGTAAGAAGTTAGAATTATAAAAAAAGCAAATGGCGATGAATTGTTTGTACAATATTCTTTAAATTAGCTGTAAAGTAAATTGAAGTAGGTAAATATAGATTTTTGCTTTAGCGGGTGGCGGTTCATTACAAGTATTGTTTAGTAGGTGTGAATAGTTAGATTGGATGTTATGTTAGTAAAATACATCACATGCTAATAACTGTAGATACAATAATATAATAAACAAAGTATTTCTGTTAACGCGATCTCGTAATGCTGTCGAAAAAATGAAAAAAAAAACAAAAACAAAAACAAAAAAACTATAATATAAAAAAAAAACAAAATAAAAATTAACAACAAAATAAAATAATACAAAAAAACCACAATGATCACCAATGACATGAAAAAGATGTACAAAATAGGCGTGTAATTCAATTAATTTTCAATATGTAATCATAGATGTTGAATCATTGCTATTTATCGCCAGTATCAACACTATTTTAGCTGCATAGTAATTAGGCACTTTTATTGGTTTAGATAGTGCCGGATTTAAAGGGGAATTTGCAGTAGTACCTACCGCCAAAATTTGTGGTCGGAGCTTATCAGTAAAAATCCCTGTTGATATGAACAGCATATTTATGAAACTGTATGTCACGTGACCAAGGTCATATACCTCAGAAATTTGAAGTGATTTTTGTAGGGTTTAGGCTGATGAAGAATATTATTTATAATAAGACTAAAAGTTTCGTAGGGAGAAACACTAGTAATATAGTGACCATGCCTGTCAAATATTTTGCACCAAAAGTAACTATGAAACTGTGTATCATTGATATTTCCTCCTCGAGATGACCGTGGCCAAAATAATGAAGAAACTGAATGTTTGCTTCGCCCACAGCTATTTATACCCACGCTTCCCCTTTAAGACTAATGAGGCCCTGTGCTAGTTATGTTATGAGGCCTTTTACTTGGGCCCTGAAGAGGGTAGACACAGTAGACTATCAACTCTTATCATTATTCCTGGAATTGCTCCGAAACAGAACGCCTTCAAATTTAAAATTGCACCACATAAGCAAAATTCATCGTAAAAAAAACAAGTTGGCACGAAGATGCCCCCTGGAAAACGGGGCCCTGTGCTTGAGTACACCAAAGCACAATGGTAAATCCGGCACTGGGTTTAGACAATAAGTGAAAATCACAACTTTTATTATAAAAACCACCTATCTCCATAATGCAAGTCAATGAAGAATTTTATCATATAAAATTGCATTAAGAACAATTCGCCAAGCATGGGAATTAAGACACAACTGAATTCGGTTGTTTCAAATTATTTCCATTCCGTCAAAATTTTGTTATTTTCGTCTGCCATATCACGTGATTTCGATGGAACTGCTGGTCCTGAGCTTCCGGTGTCAATGTACACAACAAAAACTCCAATCGATATGTGCCGTTTTAACGGTCGATTCTCAAGTTAAAAATATCTTAACATTTTCGGTAAAAGACAGATACCAATTAAATTATTTTATTTGTATCAAAGACTTCAACGCAGAGACAAATAATTCTTTAAAACTAAATTTGTTTTCTTTCTTTATTTGCGACTGTCAGCATCATGAAAGGAAAACGATCTGCCTATATATTTCTTATATAAGACAGATAGTGGGGTACCGAACACCAGTATTTATTCAGCGGTTTCGTTGGCGTCTCCATATTACAATTACTTATAATCTACCGCATCTACGACTATGATATGCTGACGTTGTCACAGTAATAGCGTAAACACCGGAAGTCGCCTGCCAATTTGTTCAGACGTCAAGACACGAAAAAGACGGAACGTGGTCGGAATTGGCATGATTCGAAACAACCGAATTAAGGTGCATGAATTTTCATTGTCTGTGGTTATTTTTTTAATCTGTGCCCACACGAATCAAGTAAGTAATAAATGATCGCTACATTTTACAGCACCATAGGACAATGCATTCACATTTCAAACAAAATTAATATTTCCATTAAAAATGTTACGATGCTACACATTTATACTTGTTTATATATTAACTGGTACTTTCACAGCCGTATGCGACTCCTATAGTCAATAAATCCATCCATTGAACATTGTCATCCTATATCCCGGTAGTCAATAAATCCATTCACTCAACATTCTGCATCATCAAATCAACAAACGTCGAGCTGCGATTGGTTAGATTTGTATTTTTTTCCACGAAACATAAAATTGGGTTTTTACGCATGTGTTGCAGAATGACACTACATCTAACTAACTATTCATGTGTTTTTACACATGTGTTGTTGAACAAATAGACATCTGTCGTGGCCGTGATCGTATGGTAGTTGGATTTACAACTATCTATATAATCAGTGCCTATCACCACTAAAGTTGTGAGTTCGAACTCCGTTCATGGCGAGGTGCACTCGATACAGCAATTTGTGGTAAATTTTGTCAGTAACATGCGACATGTCGGTGGTTTTCTCTGGGTACTTCGGTTTCCTCCACCAATTAAACTGACCACCATAAGCCTAAGCCAAACATCTATCTATGACTTTTTTTTAAGACATGTGACTGCTGCATGAATCTACATCTAACTATAAATGCATTTTGCACATTTGATGTTGAACAATTATACATCTAACTATACATGCGTATTGCATATGTGCTGCTCAACAACTCTACAACTAACCCAAGACGTGCAGACACATGTGCTGTTGAAGAATTATACATCTAACTAATACATGTGTTTTTATGCAGGTGCTGTAGCATTTTATATAGAACGGAAAACCAACCAAGTACTTTCATTGAACGAGGTTGTAAGGTGGAACGGAGAGTTTGTTGACACGCACAACGCCTTCAGTACAAGTTCCGGAACATTTAGAGCCCCTGTTGATGGGCTTTATTTTTTTGGAGTATAGTTGTCCTAACAATAAAACACTTCGGCTAGCAATAACGAAAAATGGATCAACGAATAGTTCCGGATTTGCACGAAGTGGTACGGTATCTATTTTGGCTATTTTCAAACTTAAGAGAGGCGGTATAGTACAAGTAAAGCATACGTCATCTACTATACAAACAATTATCGGCAACCACTCTAGGTTTGTTAGTTTTAGCTTGTAAAACTTTTCCAAATATGGCGGCCATATTGGACATATATTTTATGTTATTATAACACTTTTGCAAATGTGGCGACCATGCAGTTATTGTAAATATATTTATGCTGTTAGACTTTTGAAAATGTTGTGGTCATAGAGTTATTATTCGATATATTTTTATGTTTTAAAACATTGGCAAATGTGGCGGCCATGCAGTTAATATTGAAAATCTATTTTGTGTTATAAAACTTTTGCAAATGTGGCGACCATTGGACTTATCTTTTATCTTGTTAAACGTTTCCAAATATGGCGGCCATGCAGTAACCATTGGAAGTAGCTTTTTATGTTTTGAAACAGTTCGAGATATGGCGGCCATGTAGAAACTATTGGAAGTACTAAAAATAGTAATAACATGAAATCTGATTAAAAATCATGACATAGATTCTCAACCTTGTATTGATATCTGCCACAATACGGTCTGACCTTTAATCCTGGTGAACATTTGTATTTTCTCGGGTCTTATATGATGTTTTTTTTTAATTTTAAGTGAACAAATCTATTGGTGTAGATCCTGTCAGATGACATTGTTAATTTTTACACTGTTTTATTGAAAATTTTATTGGTTCAGTATAACGTCCATTCTAAGATTGATTGATTGGTGTTTAACCCCAACTTTCAAAGGACTTCATCAAAATCGTTGCTTCACTCTAAGCATTTTTGCCTACATTCAATACGAATGAAAACTAGCACAAAAGACTACAGGTTTGGCTTAAGTGGCGCTAAACACCATAAACCAAACCTATAGTCTTTTCTTTCTGTTAGTTTTAATTCGTATTGACTCCTATTCATATTCACTTCCCCATAGCTCAATAAAAACATAGATATCAAGTATACCGGTAGTGCGCATGACGAGTTTCTAGAATAATCTTCACCAGGTACGCTAAAAATAGAAAGATTGGAAAGCAAAATAATTCTAAAATCTTTGAGAGTAATAAAACCAAAGTGCCTAAACAGGAGTCAAAACCGGCTAAGGTCACCTATACCCGAGGGAGGAGAACCTTAGTTTTGATATAAAAAAAAATACATATTGAGGACCTACAAATTTAAATAACAAATATATAACATTTTTTTTGTTTCCGCCAATACAAATGTTTACGGACCTAAGGAATCTTTATTGACCCCGGACTGCGTCCTCGTTCAATATTGATTTGCTATGTCGATATAAACTTATATCGTCGACCTCTACACAATACTACAAGCATAATCATATAACCGCCATTTCAATCCTATCGATGGTGTAATAGTTAGCGTGCTCGTCTCTAGTGCGGTAGATCGTGGGTTCAAGCCCTGGTCGGGTCAAAACAAGGACTATGGAATTGGTGTTTGTTGCTTCTCTGCTAAGCACACACAAATAAGGAGAAGGAGCAAAGATAATATGTCCGAGTGGGACGAATAAGGAGAAGGAGCAAAGATAATATGTCAGAGTGGGACGAATAAGGAGAAGGAGCAAAGATAATATGTCCGAGTGGGACGAATAAGGAGAAGGAGCAAAGATAATATGTCCGAGTGGGACAAATAAGGAGAAGGAGCAAAGATAATATGTCCGAGTGGGACGACATGTCTATCCGCGGACTGTTGTTTCAGTGAGCTAACACTATAAATATCCAGCTAAGAGTGTTGGTCTGGTACAAAGCAACATCATCCCACCGGATATAACTTTTTCTCGTCATGATATAGCTGACAAAGTGATCAATTGGCGTTAAACACTCACTCACTCACTCACTCACTCACTCACCCGAAATTATAAAAAATGTTGAAACGTGCACATGTCGTTTGTTGTGTTTTTACATAGTTCCCCCCGAGTCCAAGTCCGACTCGTAAGTGCTGAATGCACTGCTTTATTCGCGTGCTATAGAAATTGTACAATGAAACTTTTTGCCATTGTTTGTACATTGAAGAGTAACTTAGGAGCATTCGGGATCTCAAAATTCTTCATAATATCAATCGGTATGTAAAAATGGAGACGAAACATTGGCAGACGACATAAGACAACTTTGTCATATTTAACTCACAAAGAAAACAACTCAGATATCCTTAATAAAAAAGGGAGTATTAGCGCAAAGAAAAGCATAAAAGTATATGTCCTACAATTAACAGAACAACGATGTGAATGCACGTAAACGCAACACTACTAATATAAGGTATTGTCCGTTGAGGGATAACTGTGGTCGTGGTCGTGGTCGTATGGTAGTTGGATTTACCACGGTAGTAGCTTGGCGTCAAATATTACAGAGGCAGGAGTCGAGTGCGCATCCCGCCAATCCATCAACATTTTAAGTAAGGAAAACACATTGGTTGAGTAGTTATGGTCTATTGAATCAAATTACAATACAAATTTGATTCTTCCATTACCACTGATCATGCCAGAATTTGCTTTAAAAGAAAAATGAAACGTTTTTGAAACGTGATTTAGCACGAAATTGATTTGTGTAAACACAATATTATGCTTTGTCTAATTTTTAGCAGGAGCAGGAACTGCTTACCCTTCCGGAGCACCTGAGTTCACCCCAGGATTTTAGTGGGGTTCGTGTTACTCAATCGTTAGTTTTATGTGTAATGTTTTGTAGATCGTTGTTTGTCCTTTTGTCCTTTTTCATTTGACCATTGTGTTGTCTGTTCTTCTTCGATATACGGATTCTAATTGGCCCTTTGGTATCTTCTAACTCTTCTTGTAAACAAAAGAGGATTTCTAATATCTTAGACAATCACATTTTCTGGTTCGCTTGATAGTGGTTGTATTCATAAAAATATTTACGTTAATTGTAGAACTTTACTTATTTACTTACTTACTAGGTAAAGGACCAAACAGCGATGTTTTTAGATCTTTTTGACATGATAAAAAAATCACAGGGAAGTAAACTTTGGAACAATATTATACGCCTGTGCCAATTCCGCTATTTTTAGCATGATGCATTGCATTACTGGTCAGTGACAACCTTGCGTGTGATTGTATACTTATTAAATCTTAAAGAGGTTATTAGAACAATTTACATTCTATTTTTAAAAACATATATTTTTATATATAATTTTGTTGTCGATTTTTTTTAAACGATGCAACTGCCTCGATTGCCTCAATGAAAGATACGTCACTGTCTACAGCCACCTAGGTAATCAGTGCCTATCACTACTAAAGTTGTGAGCGAGGTATACTCGATACAACATTATGTGATAAAGTTTGTCGGTGACTTGCGGCAGGTTGGTGGTTTTCACAAGGTACTCCGGTTTCCTCCAACAATAAAACTGACCGCCACGATATAACTGAAATGTCTTTGAAAGTGGTGTTAAACACCACAGTCCTAACATCTAACTGTACTTATATGAACTTGTGTTTCTTGATAATTTAAACATAATTGTATGTAAGATTAGCTATATGGCTATACGTCTCATTAGACATTTTATGTAAGTAAATAATGCATGTTATAAATAAATTATCAATTTTCAGTAACTACAAAATAATGATCGTATATCTTTTATGATTTAAATGGATTCTGTTGGGTGTTTTGGACTGGATAAATTGGGTCATATTTTACATTTATGGAACCGCCAATCAGATGTCCCAATTCAAAGAACCAATCACTAACAAGTTTTCAATTTGAAATTGAACAACATAGAAGGTTTATGACGGAGTTAAGAGAGCTTTCGAATACATGTATTAACACTTTCCCACTTGTACAAGCTTTTGAATCTGTGCTCATTTCCTTTGACAGTGACGTCTAGAAACCCCCGTTTCCCCGCCGTTATATAATAAGCGCGTGAAATCTGAAACGAGGACCTGTGATTCAATAAACAGGACGTGCTCGTAATATGACAGTTTGAATTAGATACGGGCTGTTCTTGTGTCATTTACACGAATGTTGGTCACGTAATTTTATATATGTTAATATATTTAATTACATTTTAAATATAAATATGGTGAAAACATGTATGGTCAAATGTCATACATTGCGTAATCGGTTTACTTCCGATAAAATTTGTTAAACTAAGGTCTCACTCACCCAGCCACGTCCATGCGTGCTATAACTATTAAAAACATACTTCTAATTCCTTTTTTGTAAGAAATGAAGCAGAAACCAGCAATTTATCGACATTCTGAACCACAGATGAACGCTTCATGCGATCGGACTCGATCAAAGGGGGACAACTTTATTTTGGAATGTACCTAAAATAATTATGAATTATACCGACCTTTATGCTCCTTTAGGTGTAAAACCACTAATTAATTTCTTTAAGGTTTTCTACTAAATTTGGGTTTGAATATGAATGGACGGACCATTTAACTTGCTTTTTATCAAGTATATAACACTGGAGGTGGTTTAGTTTATAGTGTTTAACGCCACTTTCAACAATATTTCTGTGAATATCGTGGCGGTCAGTTTTATTAGTGGAGGAAATATACAATACTTGTGCACTGTCGAAGCATATAGGAAATATGTGTATGAGGCTTAGAAACGGGGGAAAGGCGAGGCTTCGCCGAGCCTTTTCCCGCGTTTCGCGCCGAATAGACATATTTACCTATATGCTTCGACAGTGCACATGTATTGTATTTATCCTGCAATTTTAAATCGTAAATAAACGTTTACTGGACGATGATAAAAGTATTTGAAATAATCTTTTGTATGTATTTGAAAACAATATCCCCCGATGTGCCCCGATTTACATTTCTATGTTCTATTTATAACTGACCAATATCAAAAGAAATATTGGGCAGGCTATATTGGTCGGTAAATGCTGTCATTGCAGGATAAATCAGAATACCCGGTGTTCCAAGTAACAACTGTAGAGGTGATAGACACTGATTGCACGGGTAGTTGTAAATCCAACTACCATACGATCAGGACCACAACGTCCCCAACACTGAAGGTGAAAAAAACAATAGTATTCTGAATATTTTATGTGGATCTAAATATAGTTTTGCAAGGATTTAAATAGCTCAGTTTACTTTACAAATGAATTGGATCGGTGTCTGGTGAACATTTATTCCACATTTCAGTATTTTCCATTGTAAAACTACTTTTCACACCTCTTATGCACCAACTATACTAAAAAAAATGATCATGTTACTGGGAAATTCACATATTTTTGCCTCATCAACCTATCAAAATCCAGTCGCCTTAGGGTTGGTCATATGACATATGACATATACTGACAAACAATACAGATCACGAGTTAGCATATAATTAGAAAACTGACAGGTTATATTGGGCCTTGCTGATATTCAAAGGGATCCTTAAGTTATTAACTTAATAGTACAAGTCCACATAGGTGTAGGTGGATAAGGGAGACAATGATCTAAAAATTGAAAATTATTTTTGGTTCTTACATGTATCCATGAAATGATATTGTATGACTAATTTGAGTATAGCAAGATCTTTTTATTACTTTCAAAACAGTGAAATTACTTTGTTTACTCCTCAACAATATTGATATCAAGAACTGCATGATGGTCTCTGACAGATAAAACAGAAATAATGTTTACTGCATTTTACACAACTAAATACAGTTTCTTTTCTTTTTTTTCTCACCATGCTTTGGATATAGTTTACAACTTGTTGGCTTCTTATATAGCCTAGAGAATTTGTGTAATATATGGAATTGCTATTTTATAATGGATAACATTTTTAAAATGTATACTGTACAATGGTGGATCCAGCAGGGATCAGGAGGTTCATACCCCCACACACCCTCTCCCCCAAACCTAGAATGTTCAATGTATATGTTGAAAGTGGTGAAAAAAGACATTGAATTGGTTTAATTTAGTCCGGACCGCTTTAAACGTCCACCTCCCCCTTCCCTGCCAGAGACAATTCTGGATCTGACCCAGCTGTCTGCAGTAGACGAAATAAAACTATCATTTTTATTGTTATAAATCAATAAACTGGAATGTGTTATTTTCTACTATTACATTTGAAACTTTCTATTTATCTTAATTCTCAGCAGTCCTAAATGTCACTCTCTTTTCTTTATATGCTATAATTTTACATTTTTTTTTGTGTTTTATGATCCTATGTAATTTGATTACACTGAATTACATTCAAGAACATCAACTTTCAGAAGTGACATTTAAAACTCTTCATGATCTACTGAGATGGCATGGTCACACATGTAGAATAAAAAACATTACCGGTAAGTTATAGAGAAAGAAAATGAAGAACTAAAAATAATAACTATCTTTTCCAGAAATAGTTTATCATGTACTTGTGCAAAAAGTTTATATCAAAGGCAATTTAAAAATTATCTTTATACATATACAGTATGCGGCCAAAAGTATTGGCGCATGTACAAAAATCCCTATATAATCAACCAAAACCATATTTTTTCAAAAATTTATTGTGAAGTGATTTTTGGATAGATGTTAACAAATTTTACACCAAAACATTCGGAATTGTCTATATTTTGTTTGTTTATTTGCTCATTATGTTTATATGAGTGGTTTTTATTTTTATTGATGAACACTATGTCGGTAAATTGCATTTTTTTTGTTACCACTTTGCGAAATACCAAAGCACCACACAACGTACAATAACTCTTCCCGCTCTATCCTGATTGCCAAATCAGAAAATATGGCCCGAATATCCAATGATTTCTACGAGCTCTTGTTGCTTATCCATTGAAACTTTGGCGACATATTTTTAGAGGAAGGTCCAGACTATTGATATATGGCTGAACATCTTTCACGGAAAATCGGCAAGTGTGTATGCACACACTGTTTTGTAAACTTTTATACTTAACGTTCAGATTTCGACTCTTTTAAAATTATGTTCAACCGGATTTGTAAAATTGAAGTGTTTCCACAAATTTTAAGCCATACATGAAGAATATTGGTCCAGAGATAGCTGTGTGGTTGTCAGTTGGTGTCAAACGTCCCACACGTTTGATCTGGACGCCGCGTCGCCATGTTTATTTACATCGTCTGCACAGAATTCGAATTATAATTATCTTTATTAACAAATTAAAGGGCCCATATAGGGCAAATACAAGAAATATATATAAACAAAATAATACAAATAATAATACACATTCTCAAGAGGGAAAGAGGTGCTTGTTTGACAGATAATACAATACAGTTTAGGTACAAAACATATAATTACAAATCATTATATAGTATAAAATCAAGGCATGTGTTCATGGAGAAATTTACCAACAGAGTTAAGTATTTCATGGTCCTCACAGTTTAGAATAAAGAATAATTTTTGTTCATCACTTAATTGATGGAGATTTTGAAGTTGGACTTTTGAATTTAATTGACTAAATATATCTTTTCGTTCTTCGGTAAGCTTGTCGCACTTAATTAAAAAATGTGATTCATCTTCAATAGCATTTTGGTTACAATTTTTATATAGTCTTTCGTTTCTTGGAATATTTCTATATCGACCCTGTTCTATTAGTAGTCTGTGGGAGGATACACGTAATTTGCAAATTGATCTTCTATATTGGTAGTTCTTGATCAATGTTAGATATTTTTCTAATCCAAAATTTGTTTTAATATTTAGGTATGTTACAAGTTTTCCATCCTTCATCGAAATATTTGTTTGATTCCAATCTGTTAAATATTTTATTTTCATATGTTTTCTCAATATATTATTAAACGTGCCTTTTTTGTATGCAAAAGTCTTTTTCTGGATATTGAGAATATTTAATATTTTTTCAATGGAGGAGTACCATGAGGTTTTATTAGATAAATGTAGTTCTTTACTGCAGATGTAAGCGTCTTTTAACAATGGGAACTCTGTTGATAAATTCTCTAGTCTATAACAGTATTTAGTAATACTCTTTATAATATCAAAATGCAGTGGGTGTCTGCCAAGCTCTGAAAGAGTAGCATGGTTTACACTTTTCTTATTTAGACCTAGTATATATTTACAGAATTTCAAGTGAAGGGTTTCACCTTTAAAGTTTTTGAAACATTGATCCAATTGGAAGTTATTTGACTCTTTTATTTTTCGATTATTCACATTAAAAATACCCCAAATTTCTTATCCGTATAAAAGAATTGGTTTGATTGTATGATCAAAAACGTGAATACTTGTTTTGATATTAGGATATAAACTTAAAAAAAATCTTTCTTCAACTTGAAAAAAGCCTTCAGAGCTTTTTTATANNTGATCAAAAACGTGAATACTTGTTTTGATATTAGGATATAAACTTAAAAAAAAAAATCTTTCTTCAACTTGAAAAAAGCCTTCAGAGCTTTTTTTATATAATTCTTGTTTTACAAAAGAAAATGATCCAGAAGCTGAGAAATGAATACCCAGATATTTATAATTGGAGACACATTCAATTTCACTGTTCTTGAATAGAAATTTGTGTCTAATTATTCGTCCAGCCTTATTAAATATAATAACTTTTGATTTCTTAATGTTAACATCCAATCCCCAATCATCACAGTATTTTTCTAAAGCTTTTAATTTACTTTGACGTCCTTCTGGTGAACCTGAAAACATAACTATGTCATCAGCATACATCAGACAATCTATTTTTTCTAAATGTAAAGACACTGGATCAAACGAGTTTTCTAAATATGACGGTAAGTCATTTATGAAAATTTTAAAGAGGGTAGGGCTCAAGTTATCCCTTTGACGTACTCCCAGTTTTATGGGAAATGTAGGACTTAAGAAATTAGAAACTTTAATACATGTTTCACCTTTCATATACATATTATTAATAATTTTGTAAAATTGTGTACCTACATTACAATTTAATAATTTCAATTTTAAA
>MJUT01021616.1:60415-74442 GCA_002080005.1 Gigantidas platifrons | reverse complement strand
AAAATACTAATAATTTTTTTATCGGTAATTTCACAATTTTAACACAGCTTTGTGATTTTATTGTTTTGTTTTGACCTTTTTTTATTTGTTTTCTTTGCTATAATTTCTTTTTTACGATGAAAAACTGTGCACTACTTTTTGTCGAATTTTTATGCGTAGTGCGGTCTAACGTGACGTCACTAAACCTTTCATTTAAATTTTGTTTTCGCTTGGTCCCTTTTGGCGGTCTTTCACTAATTGGGGGGGGGGGGGGGTATTATATGTCTCTAATTCATTTTTCTTATTTCAGGAGACTATATTTAACAGATACTCTCTAGATACTGTTTATGTGTTGCGCTTAAATAAATTGTAGCGCTTATTAGTGTCTGGACAGGACTGATTAACTACAGTATAGTTGTATTGTGTTTTCTATTGCATGTGTTTATTATCATGCTAACACAGTTTTGTTCCATTTCATATCTAATAATGCTTATATTAATCATATGTTCTTTCAACTTCATTTTGTGTCCATGTAATGCATTTTTTGTGAATAATTGATCCGTAATTATGTCAGTCCATAATTGTTTATTCGTAAATAACGGTTTATCATTAGTAAAGAGATGGTGCTGGATAACATATGTCAACATTTCCTGGTTCGCTATTTGGCGGCTAATCATTTGTTTGTTCTAGAAATTCATCAAAAAGATAGCTGTAGTCTTCCATTTTTACAGTCACGGCAACATCATAGCAGACGCTTTAGGAAATGGGTATTTATTTTATTTATCTGCAGGCATGTTATTTATATTGCTCTGTTGAAAAAAAAACAAGAAAACAACACTGTTTTATTTATATTTTTAATGCAAATATTTTTTCGGCTTTTTTTATTAACCCACAGTAGTATGAATTTTAGTCATACATAGAGAAAAATAGTGAAAATGTAGATGTTGGGGTAATATAATATATATATAAGAGACAAGTTGTGCAATGTAAATTTTGCGCCAAAATGTAAACAAGCCGTTGTAGACGAACGAAGATGCCAAGCGATGGACTCCTGTTGTTTTTTTCAACTGACGATGCATTTATTTATTGAAACATGTCGTTTTTACCTTATAATTTAATCGAAGCTTAACACTACGGACATTTTTGCACTGAGTATATATATAACATATGCCAAAAACGGTATAAAAAAATCAAGGTATGTCTTATTTCAGATTTTGAGGTTTATGCATTCAGGTCTCTTAATTACATCATAATGTTAAAATGACATTTAACGTAGTTTGTTGTACCAGTAGATAACAATATCCGGATTGCAATTGCACATTTAAATTGGGTTAATTGTCAATATGATTTCGTTGTTTTGTGATGTGAAACTCATCGATGGCGTAATGGTTAGCGTGCTCGCCTCTAGTGTGGTAGATCGCGGGTTCCAGCCCAGGTCGGGTCAAACCAAAGACTATGAAATTGGTATTTGTTGCTTCTCTGCTAAGCACGCAGCACTAAGGAAAAAAAGTACAGGCTGGTTGGCTCGGAATCAGGGTAATGTGTGCGGGTGGGGCGCGCATGTCTATCCGTGGACTGTTGTTTCAGTGAACTAGCACTATAAAAATTCAACTAAGCGTGTTGGTCTAGTACAAAGCTGACCATACTTCATTAATTGAAAATTAACTTGTCCTCGCCATGATATAGCTAAAAATTGCCGAGTTGGCGTAAAGCAACAACCACTCATTCACGCATTGCTTTGTGACAAAGAGGGCCATATGTCCATATAACATTACGGAATTGTACGACCTACCAGGGAGGTTAACATGTGTATTTTTATCGTTCAATATCAATGGGTATAATATTGTTAAATATATCATTATTGAAACAGTAAAACTAAGTCCTGGTGCAAATAAACATTAAAGAAAACCAAAGGAGCAAACCAAAGAATGGACAATCTAGAGACACTGGCAGCAATGGACAATCTAGAGACACTGGTAACAATGGACAATCTAGAGACACTGGGAGTAATGGACAATCTAGAGACACTGGTAGCAATGGACAATCTAGAAACACTGGTAGCAATGGACAATCTAGAGACACGCGCAGGTAGAAGGGGAAAACACAACAAAAACACAGAAAACTAGAAAGATGATCTATACGGATCCCACCGAGGGTGAACACAGCTGCTAGCGAAGGGTAAGCAACTCCTGCCTCTTATAAGACACCCGTCATGTTATGCATATAGTCAAAAAGTTTTGGAGACCACTGCGCAAACAAACAGAAATGACATAAATATGACGTATGGCATGAGCCATTCTACAAACAATTAGAAGTAAGGACCAACCGATAAAGTTATTAGTAAAATAAGTCCACGGACGATATTTACTAACAAGAAATGTCACACGAGTTATTTCAACTATGTAAATCGTTCTAAGGACCTTTTTAACTAGGCGGATTTGCAACCTTGGATTTATGTAGAAATATAAGACCAATCGGACTTACTTTACGCGGACTGATTTAGCCATTACAATGGCAACTAGTCACACTTCCGGTTTGTGTGGGAGTTTTTGATGTTCGAATGTTTATTTTGTTGTCTTGTTTTATGTTTTTCTTTCTACCCGGATCTTCTCTTTATTATTCAGTTTTGGTTCTCAATGTTCAAGAGCCATACCATTAAATAATTCCCCATAGCATTGTATGTTAAATACAATCTGTTTGAGCTTTCATACAGGTTTCACCTGAAGTTTATTATAAGTGACACTCATATCCCGTGGAAGGGATACCGAATTGGAATCTTACCTCCTAAAATCAACATACATTTAATTGCTTCTAAGATCCTGCTTTCACTATTGCTTTAATGCAATGTCAGATGGCTACTTTCCAATGCTAACACATTTTCATTTAATTCCACAAGGTCATGAAAAATGGGTTTTAAGATGATCCTTAAATCTGTAGGTTTCTGCTGACTTTCAATATTTTGCAGTAACTACTAGGGTTTATTTGTTTTCTAACCATGTAGGGATTCATTTTGTATTTTACGTACTACTTTATCATACATCCTTTTTACTGGTTCCGGCTTTAGTGATAATTACACCTAAGATATAATTCACCGAAACAGAGACTATATATACACGTATGTCTTACACCGTCAAATATTCTGTTCTCTAGGGGAAATAATATAGCTATTGTTTCGGATAATACAAAAAAGTGTAATTTCAGATAAATATCTGAGATATAATATTTAGTAGACAATATTTGTACTTAACATGTATAAATGTCATCAATGGTGATCGATCCAAAGCCCGCAAAGAAAATCATTGCAGATGATCTTCAATCAAAAATATTAGATTGCACAACCAGATACGAATAAACATATTTTCTTTAGCATACACCAGTTGAAAATTCTCTCCAACAAAATTCTATTCTTCGAGTGTCTATTGTAACCCAAACAGATAGATATTCAAAGGAAAACAGACATTTTATTTACGATTTTGCCCACCCTTGGGAAATAGATATATGATGGTCATAGTGTCATCACTGTGGCTGGCAAAGTCTCTGAAAAAGGGATGTGTGATTGTGGTACTGGGCAAACTCTACAAAAATCTTCACTGGGACTAACATTAATGAATGAATTCCACATATTTGGAGAATACCATTCTCCTTGCTATTAAAAGACAACTTGCAGCAACGGCTAATGAGCAAAGAAGAAAACGAAAAAGATGATCCCCGGTTTAATGTGGGCTCGTGTTACTCAATCTTTAGTATTCTGTGTAGTGTCATTGTTTGTTTTGTTGTTATTTTTCTTTTTTTGTCGTTGTATTTCTGTCCTTTGATTTACGACATCTTATTACCCATTTGGTGTCTTCGAACTTATTCTTTCATTGATGGATGAACTTTTAATTCAAGTCCAATCTGACTCAATATATACACTGCTGTGTGTCAATCAAAACCTCTATTGTTATTAGGCCCCTCCCATCACCACCATTTGACCTGCATAATATATTGTTTGTAAACTTGCCCTTGTCATCTATTGCTCATGCGATGCTTAAAGGGGAATAAGCGGTAATGCCTACCGACAAAATTGAGGGCGGAGCTCATCATAAAAAAATCCCGTTGATATGAACAGCATATTTATGAAACTGTATGTCACATGACCAACGTGACCTAAAGGTCACATACCTCAGAAATTCGAATTTTCGAAGTGATTTTTGTAGTTTTTAGATTGATAAGAATATTAATTTTCAATACGACTGAAAGTTTGGGCGGGAGTAACACTAGTAACCATGCCTGTCAAATATTGTGTTCCAAAAGTAACTGTGAAACTGTGTATCATTGATTTTTCCTCCTCGAGATAACCGTGGCAAAAATAATGAAGAATCTGAAGGTTTGTTAATCCCACAGCTATTTATACCCACGATCCCGGTTTAAAACTCATACCAGGTAAACAAATTTGCTACGTAATGCGCCGCGAGCGCCATCTGTCGATATTGGAGTTTTCTCCCTTGAAACGGTTACCAGTACGTACTAAATTGGAATTACAATGGATACAATAACTGAATAAATTTGATCACATTCCACTTTGCAACACGGGGATTAATTGTATATACAATTGTAATTAAATCAAATGTATATAGTAGGATTTAAGTTTGTACAAACGAACATGGGCCGACTATTAATTATGCAACTTAAATGCAAAGCGTGGGGAAGTTACACATCGTGCAATCATTATGCTCATACTAATCTTTAATAAAACGCATGTAAAAGAGAAAGTACACGTCCTACATAACACGTCATTAACATTTCGAAAAAAGAAATCAAGAATAAATCAGCTGCGTTGCATTCTTGAAAAAGTGCAAGATTATTATTTATTTTGCATAACAAAACGGAACAGTGCTGGGTATAAATAGTAATGTTCAACAAATTTTGTATCATTTTACAACAAAATTTTCCATACAAGACATAAAAATGGCAAAATTACTACTAATTATTTTTGCTGGTGCTATGTTTGTGCAATATGTAGGTAAGTAAAGTTAGTCAGCATTAAAACAATCCTAAGTAACGATGCAATGTTTGTGCAATATGTTGGTAAGTAAAATAAGTTTGATTTGATTTGATTTCTTGTGTTTAACGCCACTTTCAGCAATATTTCAGCTATATCATGGCGACCAGTTTTAGAGGTGGAAGAAGCCGGAGTACCACCGACCATGGGCAAGGAATTGGCAAACTTTATCACTTGCTGCTGCGAGTCGAGTGCACTCTTTTTTGTAAATTACAAAGCCGGGCGCGAACCCACGCCGTATTGGTGATAGGCTTTTATGAGTTGTTAGGTAATCCAACTACCTAACTCATTGGGTCCTCTGTAAGTAAAGCAAGTCAGCATTAGGATAATTAGTTAACCGAGTAACGATGCAATGTTTGTGCAATATGATAGTAATTAAAGAAAGTCAGCATTAAAATAATGCTTAACCGAGTAACGATGCAATGTTTGTGTAATATGTTGGAAAGAAAAGTAAGTCAGCATCATTATAATGCTTAATCGAGTAACGATGCAATATTTTGGTAAGTAAAGTTAGTCAGCATTAAGATAATTGGTTAACCGAATGACGATGCAATGTGTGTGCAATATGTTAGTTAGTAAAGTAAGTCGCATTTAAACAATTCTTAACCGAGTAGCGATGCAATGTTGGTGCAATATGTAGGTAAGTAAAGTAAGTCAGCATTAAAATAATTGGCTAACCGAGTAACGATGCGATGTTTGTGCAATTTGCTGAAGAGAAAAAAACAGTAAGACAGCATTAAGACAATGCTTAACCGAGTAACTATGCAATGTTTATGCAATATGTAGGAAAGTAAAGTAAAACACTATTAAAATAATTGCTTAACCGAGTAACGATGCAATGTTTGTGCAATATGTAAGAAAGTAAAGTTAGTCAATATTAAAATAATTGGCTACCCGAGTAACGATGCAATGTTTGTGCAATATGTAAGAATTAAAGTTAGTCAACATTAAAATAATTGGCTACCCGAGTGACAATGCAATGTTTGTGCAATATATAAGAAAGTAAAGTTAGTCAATATTAAAATAACTGGCTACCCGAGTGACAATGCAATGTTTGTGCAATATGTAAGAAAGTAAAGTTAGTCAACATTAAAATAATTGGCTACCCGAGTAACGATGCAATGTTTGTGCAATATGTAAGAAAGTAAAGTTAGTCAACATTAAAATAATTGGCTACCCGAGCGACAAGGCAATGTTTGTGCAATATGCAAGAAAGTAAAGTTAGTCAACATTAAAATAATTGGCTACCCGAGTGACAATGCAATGCTTGTGCAATATGCAAGAAAGTAAAGTTAGTCAACATTAAAATAATTGGCTACCCGAGTGACAATGCAATGTTTGAATTGAAAAAAAAAGCAAATGGCGATGAATTGTTTGTACAATATTCCTTAAATTAGCTGTAAAGTAAACTGAAGTACGTATATATAGATTGCTTTAGTGGGTGGCGGTTCATTACAAGTATTGTTGATTAGGTGTAAATAGTTATAGATTGGAGAAGAACAAAAAAAAAAACTAAACAAAAAAAAAAATCGAAGAAAAAGAACAAAAAAATTATAATATAAAAAACCAATAAAAGCAATAAAACAAAAAATAAACAACAAAACAAAAGCAAAAAAAGCAAAATAAAACAAAGCAAAACAAATATAAATCAAAAATAATATAAAAAAAATCAACAACAAAACAAAAAGAACACAAAAAACACGACGATCACCAGTGACATGAAAAAGATATACAAAATAGGCGTGTAATTCAATTAATTTTCAATATGTAATCATAGATGTTGAATCATTGTTATTTATCGCCAGTATCAACACTATTTTAGTTGCATAGTGATTAGGCACTTTAATTGGTTTAGACAGTGCCGGTGTCCTATAATTATTAGCTACCATAATTATTAGCTACTTTTTGACGTTCGGAACGAGATTTTCGTAAACCACAAAGGTGTTCCAAATGATAGCCATGAAAATTAGCTACCTTAAAAATACATTAAAAATACTATTTCAGTTATTCCCCTTTTACCATGTTTTGATAGATTCTTGGTAATTAGTATTTTTGAACGAAAAAAAAAGGGAGGGGGGGAGGGGGTGGTGAATGTAGGCGAGGAAATCTATTTAATTAGATAGATTTATCCCAGAAATGGATTAATATAAAATTTATATGGCGTAAAAGAACAAAGGCAAAGACTAGTTGACTCGTAGTCAGCACAATTCCTTCATTGCATGGGATAGAAGTCATGAAGTTTTCCATTAATTAAGATACCTTGCATCTGTTCAATGTATGAAACAGGTTTCAAAGTGTTATCCATGAAAATAAACTACCTAGCATCATTCAAACATAAGCATAGGCATTAGAAGTTTGCCCATGAAAATTAGCTACCTCCCATTCCTTCGTTGAATGGGATAGGAGTCGTTACGTTTTCCATGAAAATAAGCTACCTAGCATCTGTTCAATGTATGACACAGGTGTCAAAGTGTTATTCATGAAAATAAACTACCTTGCACCATTCAAACATAAGCATGAACATCAGAAGTTTGCCCATGAAAATTAGCTATCTCCCATTCCTGCGTTGAATGGGATAGGAGTCATGACGTTTTCCATGAAAATAAGCTACCTAACATCTGTTCATTGTATGACACAGGTGTCAAAGTGTTATCCATGAAAATAAACTACCTTGCATCATTCAAACATAAGCATAGGCATCAGAAGTTTGCCCATGAAAATTAGCTACCTCCCATTCCTTCGTTGAATGGGATAGGAGCCGTTACGTTTTCCATGAAAATAAGCTACCTGGCATCTGTTCAATGTATGACACAGGTGTCAAAGTGTTATCCATGAAAATAAACTACCTTGCACCATTCAAACATAAGCATGAACATCAGAAGTTTGCCCATGAAAATTAGCTACCTCCCATTCCTTCGTTGAATGGGATAGGAGTCATGACGTTTTCCATGAAAATAAGCTACCTAGCATCTGTTCATTGTATGACACAGATGTCAAAGTGTTAACCATGAAAATAAACTACCTTGCATCATTCAAACATAAGCATAGACATCAGACGCTTGCCTATGAAAATTAGCTACCTCGCATTACGTCGTTGCATGGTCCATGAAAATTAGCTACCTGACCTTTCTTCATTACATGGGATAGGAATCATGACTTTTTCCATAAAAATAAGCTACCTTACATCTGTTCACTGTATGACACAGGTGTCAAAGTGCTATCCATGAAAATAAACTACCTAGCATCATTCAAACATAAGCATGAACATCAGAAGTTTGCCCATGAAAATTAGCTACCTCCCATTCCTTTGTTGAATGGGATAGGAGTGATGACGTTTTCCATGAAAATAAGCTACCTAGCATCTGTTCAATGTATGACACAGGTGTCAAAGTGTTATCCATGAAAATAAACTACCTTGCACCATTCAAGCATAAGCATAGATATCGGAAGCTTGCCCATGAATATTAGCTACCTCGCATTCCTTCATTCCATTTCTCTGACAATATCTATGACTTTTTTATTTTCAAAATCCTGATTTTATTTGTGCGTTTATTCTGATAATAGGGGCAAGGATTACTGTAGTAGAACAAGTCAAACATCTCCGAAATTGGACTTACAACATTATAATTCTGAAATTATAAAATTTGACAGTCGTGCTCTAGTTCATACATGTATAGTAGGATACTAATGGTAATACTTCTGTTTTTTTTTTGTAATTCTTGTTACGGAACAAAGGAACGTAAATAAAATGGAAGGGAGATTTAATTGAAATTATTAGAATTTAATGAAGGATCTTTCTAAGTTAGGGAGATGTGGACATAAAACTGTGATCACTCATAATACATTAAAGAGATCTCTAATTAAAATAAAGATATCTAAATTGAATTGTCGAGCTCTTAAATCCTTTTAGGAATCAGAATCAATTAGAATTTAAAATTCAGCTCAAACATTGAGCACATCACGTAACTGACTGTAATCTACTGCTTAACATCCCCCCCAGAATCATTGAAAGGAAATCAAGTTGAGATAAATTATACGAGACTTTGGATAGTAAATTATTCAAGAAATAATATAAAATAAAGGGCTACGCAGATCGAAGCATGTCGGCAAGGGGAAGTTGAAAAAGCGTATATCAAAACAAAACAAAAAACTGCACCCACTGTATTTTGGGCACGGGCATTGATTTTGTCTTGTTTTACTATTTCAGTCAGTTGTCAGTAAAATGCCTATATATATACGAAATTTCTGAATTCTCTGAATTTGTGTCACTTTTAGAAATAAAATAGCATTTTATATGGCCCATCAAGAATGCACAAAGACCATCATTTACACAAAAACTGCATTAAGATATTGGATGAACAGCATAAAAGCTAAAATATTGCCATTTGATACTTGTTTGTCCCTTTCAGTTGACTTCATGTCTGAAACCACAAGAGGTACAGAGGATATCCCTCGATAATGTGGATTTAATTCTACTCTAAATGATCTTTTTTAGATTTACACAAACAGTGGCACATCCATGTTTTCTATCCCCAGATATTCCTATACACCGTGTCCGACATCTATACAATTTGGAAACTGTGGCTAAACATGAACGAAATGGACCAATTCCTTTTTGAAGGTTCCCCACTGATTTTTTGTAACTTTTATTGTTTGAGAGATGCGACAGAATCAAAAATCCTATATGTATGGGTTAAATTCGAAGTTTATAAAATATTTTTTTTAGCAAAATCTATACTTTATTGAACATAAACTGTATAAGTGACCAGGTCAGTTATTCAGGCTCAGGTAAAATGACCCGCTAATTAAGAAAGAAATCATGGAAGCCAGAATGTGTTTTGAGTTTTAGCATGGATTGTTGGATAAAATTTAATAATATCCGCTAACCCATGTTAAAACTCAACACATTCATGCTTCCAAGATTTATTTCGATTCTGATATGTCTAAGATTACAAATACGGTAGTATACTTTGATTGGAAGACGGTAATTTATATTTACGTTTGCGGAAAGTGCCACACACCATTTATGCTGCCAATGGAAAAGTCAGTCACATTGACCGGCGCATGTGTGAACGAGATTATACCATCGATAAATCATTCGTTTGTCTACAAAGCGAAAGAAGGACGTCATGTTAGAATTTGTGTTATCACCCTGGTATTCATCAAAGCTTTTGAGCAGACGTTGTCAAAGGGAACGTGAGCTATTGCCATCATTTGATCCGTCGTCCGTCTGTAAGGTTTTCACATTTTTATCTTCTGCTCTGAAACCCCTTAGCCCACTGAACTGAAGCTTAGTATGAAGCATCTATGTAAGGTTCTCTATAAAGATTGCCACAGGCAGTTCTTGATGCTGATTGGTTGATTCCTAAAACATTCTTCGACTCTGAAACCGCTTGACCAAATGAACCTAACTGGGTAGGAATCAGCTATGGAAGGCCCTCTATAAATATTGCTATTTTTGGATCTGTTAACAAACATGGCCAGCACAGGCAATTCGTGTTGCTGATTGGTTGATTTCTAAAAAAATATTCTAAACCTGCTGAGCCTCTATATTGTATTGTATTATATGTATGCTAATGTGCCATCATATCAGTCTGAGTTTTTCAATAAAATCTTTAAGAAATAACTTGTGCTAAGATATGTTGCGTGTGAGATATTATCATGTATGGCTGTTATTTAATTTTTAAATTGACAAGTAGGGGTGATAAAAGTATCTGTACTTACAAAACATACCAGCATGATAAAAAATATTTATATGAGCTATATTCAATGACATTACAGACATTTTCATACGTTGTACCATCGTCTGGCCATCTACTTTCTAAAGACTGAGTACATCATCCAAGTGATAAACAGTGCAGTGAAAGATAAATGAGGTGTGGGCAGCTCTTTAAACCTCTCTCCCATCAATACAAACGCAAACCTCTAAACATTTATTGATAAAGAATAGAGATACATGTACATTAGAAATTAGGATGCAGGCGCCCTAAAGTACTACTGTTATCCCGAGATGTATAAATTTGTAGGCCCTTCTGAAGTTATATCCTCAAAACAGAAAAAAAAACCGAAATAAAATTAGATATTAATCTGTTATCAAAAACAAACAAATACAAAACAAACCAATCGTAAAAAAATATCAAAAAGAAAGAAAAAAAAACCCCTACATGAATGCACCTTTTATCAATCTGGCTTAGTTCTGTACATATAATTTTCATAAGAGATACAGGTAACTAATTTACCTGGAAATTTTACATACATTTTGTATCTATCATATTAAACAATGAGTGTATCTTGTTTTCAAAGAAAACATTCTGTAATAGCTATATTGCTAAAAAGAGGTAATAAAAACGTAGATATCAAATATAGTGCACATGAACGTTTCTGGAATAATCTTCATCAGGTAGCTCAAAATCAAAAGATTGGAAAGACAAATAATTTAATAGTTTTGGGATGTAGGAGTTTCTTTACACCTGGTAGAGATATTGGGAGTGCTGTTTTTATGGTGTGGGTTTTGGTGCAGTCGGGGATGTTGTCTTGTGATTACACGGTGACACTGTTGGGGATTTTGGATTTTTGCTTTGTGTCAGCTGTGATCTGTCCATCGCTCCTCAGTGGTGTGACACATGTTTTCTCTGTACCTAAGGATTTTATATGCAACAGCTTCTTTCATCACATATTGCGTAAGATTTTGACCAAGATATAATTTTTCTGGTACCTGATTCATGTCGAGCGAAACCGAGAAACTTACAATATAAGCGCGGACGTCTAAAACGCTTAGAACGGTGTCTGTTTCTACTCTTTTTAGACAATTTGGCAGTTGTTTTTTTTTAACTATAAGACATTGCAGAATAAACACAATATACGTACATTGTCAGGAAATATAAAAACTGTACGTAACAGCTTTAGTGAGTGAGTGAGCGATTGTTGTTTAATGCCAACTCAGCAATTTTATAACTATATCATGGCGAGACCAAGTTAATTTGCAATGAGATGATGATGATGTCCGCTTTTTCTCGACCAACACGCTTAGTTTTTTTTTTTAGTGTTAGCTAACGGAAACAACAGTCCGCGGATATACATGTCCCTCCACTCGGACACATTATCCTGATTCTGAGTCAACCAGTCTTTGCTTTTTCTCCTTAATTCTGCGTGCTTTGCATTATAAGAAACAAATACCAGTTGATAATCTTTGGTTTGAGCCGATCGGGACTCGAACCCACGATCTACCGCACTCGAGGCGAGCACGCTAACGATTACACTACCGATGAGAGTCTTTGATGAGCATTTCTGATCTGTTTCTCAGCTAATACATATATTGTCTACATAAATGACAATAGATAACGTAACAATAAAAAATACATTGTGCAACGCACGGTCAACTTTTCGCGCTTTCACAATCCTTCAGAAGACACATAAAAAGCGACTTTTTGAGTACATGTATATAAATAAATTTATATTTTGCCATCTTCCACATTCTGTTGGAAATTTATGATTAAGGGTTCTATATTTACAAAATCCAAATAAGAAATTGTCATCAAGAGTATGCAAATAGTTTCAGTTTAATATTGTAATAAATAAAGTTCCCAACTTTCATTATTAAATATGGAACATAATTTTATTTATTTCTTGAATTCAGAAGATAGTGTAAATGAGTTAATTTCTTTATTTCAAGAGAGTAACATTGTTAGCAATAATAAAAGTGTGATTAATAATTAATATATATACAATAAGTATATTAAAATACGTTTTTTCATGAAATTTGAATTCGGACTTGGAACAATTTATCAGATATGATCTTATTAAGTTACGGATAATTTGTATAGTTTGAACATCAAATAAATATTAAATTCTACCATAAATAGTCCCCCTATCTATTTTTTAATAGCTGTAAAAATGATACACCGCGATGGTAAATTGAAAAAAGATAGTTTGTAACTTAATCACATGCTATACAGCCATATAGGTAGCATATTGTTTTTCAACTATGAACACCACTAATTATCTATTGTTTGTGTTATTTAATATTGTGTAGATCTATATGTCTCTCTTTGTCAATCAGTAACTCTTTTCCTGTTTATGTACATGCAGTTTTTCATTTAGTCCCTCCATTGTAAATACACAATTTGTATTTTGGTAAACATAATAAGGGAGACAAGTCCTATAAGTTTATGCTACAAGTAGCTAATTTTCATAGGTAGCTAATTTTTATAGCTCCGCCGTATGAAAATTAGCTACCGGAAGTTGGAGGTAGCTAATTTTCATGGGTAGCTAAAAATTTTACGACACCGGATTTAGGACAAATGAGGCCCTGTGCTAGTTAAGTTATGAGGCCCTTTACTAGGGCCCTGAAGGGGGTAGACTCAGTAGACTATCAACTCTATCATTATGCCTGGAATCGCTCCGAAACAGAATGCCTTCAAATTTAAAATCGCACCACATAAGCAAAAATCCATCGTAAAAAAACGGGGCCCTGTGCTTGAGCACACCTAAGCACAAGGGTAAATCCGGCACTGAGTTTAGACAATAAGTGAAAAGCACAACTTTTATAATATAAACCACCTACCTCCATCATGCAAGTCAATGATGAATTGTATCATATAATATTACATTGAGAACAATTCGCCCAGCATGGGAATTAAAACACAACTGAGTTAAGGTGCATACATTTTCATTGTCTGTGGTAAATGTTTGAATCTGTGCCCCCACGAATCAAGTAAGTAATAAATGATCGCTATATTTTACAGCACCATAGGACAATGCATTCACATTTCAAACAAAGTTAATATTTCCATTAAAAATGTTACGATGCTAGCACATTTATACTTGTTTATATAGTAACCTTCCATAGCAGTATACGATTCCTATACCCCGGTAGTCAATAAATGCATTCACTCAACATTCTGCATCATCAAATCAACAAAAGCGGTGGTTTCTCATCACCAGTATACGATTCCTATACCCCGGTAGTCAATAAATCCATTCACTCAACATTCTGCATCATCAAATC
>MJUT01021616.1:36258-60363 GCA_002080005.1 Gigantidas platifrons | reverse complement strand
ACGATTCCTATACCCCGGTAGTCAATAAATGCATTCACTCAACATTCTGCATCATCAAATCAACAAAAGCGGTGGTTTCTCATCACCAGTATACGATTCCTATACCCCGGTAGTCAATAAATCCATTCACTCAACATTCTGCATCATCAAATCAACAAAAGCGGTGGTTTCTCATCACCAGTATACGATTCCTATACCCCGGTAGTCAATAAATCCATTCACTCAACATTCTGCATCATCAAATCAACAAAAGCGGTGGTTTCTCATCACCAGTATACGATTCCTATACCCCGGTAGTCAATAAATGCATTCACTCAACATTCTGCATCATCAAATCAACAAAAGCGGTGGTTTCTCATCACCAGTATACGATTCCTATACCCCGGTAGTCAATAAATCCATTCACTCAACATTCTGCATCATCTAACTATGCATGTGTTTTTACACATTCGTTGTTGAACAAATCAACATCTATCTATCGGAGCCGTTGTGGCAGTGATCGCATGGTAGTTGGATTTACAACTATCTATGCAATCAGTGCCTATCACCATTAACGTTGTGAGTTTGAATCCCGTTCATGGCGAGGTGTACTCGATACAGCATTATATGATCAAGTTTGTCAGTAACTTGCGACAGGTCGGTGGTTTTCTCTGGGTACTCCGGTTTCCTCCACCAATTAAACTGACCACCACGATATAACTGAAATTTGTTGAAAGTGGCGTTAAACACCATAAGCCTAAACCAAGCATCTATCTATGACATTTTTTTTAGACATGTGACTGCTGCATAAATCTACATCTAACTATAAACTATAAACGCGTTTTGCACATGTGCTGTTGAACAACTCTACAACTAACCATAGACGTGCAGACACGTGTGCTGTTGAACAACTCTACAACTAACCATAGACGTGCAGACACATGTGCTGTTGAACAATTATACATCTAACTAATACATGTGTTTTTTTATGCAGGTGCTGTATCATTTTATGTAAAACTGAGAAAAAACCAAGTACTTTCATTGAACGAGGTTGTAAGGTGGAACAGACAGTATGTTGACACGGACAACGCCTTCAGTACAAGTTCCGGAACATTTAGAGCCCCTGTTAATGGGCTTTATTTTTTTGGAGTATACTTCCGTTGTCCTAAATATAAAACACTTCGGCTATCAATAACGAGAAGGGGATCATCGAATGGTTCCGGATTTGCACGAAGTGGTACGGGATCTATTATGGCTATTTTTTATCTTAAGAAAGGCGATAAAGTACAAGTAAAGCATACGTCATCTACTATAGAAACAATTGTCGGCCACTATTCTAGATTTGTTGGTTTTAGGTTGTAAAACTTTTCCAAATATGACGGCCATATTGGACATATATTTTATGTTATTATAAAACTTTTGCAAATGTGGCGACCATGCATTTATTGGAAATATATTTATGTTGTTAGACTTTTGAAAATGTGGTGGTCATAGAGTTATTATTCGATATATTTTTATGTTTTAAAACGTTTGAAAATGTGGCGACCATTGGACTTATCTTTTATCTTGTTAAACGTTTCCAATTATGGCGGCCATACAGTAACCATTGGAAGCAGCTTTTAATGTTTTGAAACAGTTCGAGATATGGCGGCCACACAGAAACTATTGGAAGTACTAAAAAATGATTGATTGATTGATTGATTGGTGTTTAACGTCCAGCGAGCAATTGCAATAACATGAAATCTGATTAAAAATCATAACATAAATTCTCAACCTTGTATTGCTATCTGCCACAATACGGTCTGACCTTTAATCCTGGGGAACATTTGTATTCTTTCGGGTTTTTCCTTTACTAACTATAACGGAACCAGTTAGAAAAATTTTGCAATCTATCTTTTCATTGGTTAATCTAACGTTCATCTGGATGTGACGTTAAGTCAAGTTGTGTAGGATACTATTAAAATAATTATGATTTTATATCTTTTTCTATAAATACAACTTACATAACGTTTTTTTTTTATTATTCTAAGTGAACAATTCTATTGGCGTAGATCCTGTCAGATGACATTGTTAATTTTTGCCCTGTTTTATTGAAAAAAAAATTATTGGTTCAGTATAACATTCATTCTAAGATTGACTTTGATTGGTGTTTAAACCCAACTTTCGAAGGACTTCATCAAAATCGTAGCTTCACTCTAAGCATTTTTACCTATACTCAATACGAATGAAAACTAGCACAAAAGACTATAGGTTTGGCTTAAGTGGCGCTAAACGCCATAAAACAAACATATAGTCTTTTCTTTTTGTTAGGTTTAATTCGTATTGACACCTATTCATATTCGCTTCCCCATATTTCAATAAAAACATAGATAGCAAATATAGTGCGCACGACGCGGTACGCTAAAAATAGAAAGATTGGAAAACCATATAATTCTAAAATCTTTGAGAGCAATAAAGCCAAAGGGCCTAAACAGGAGTCAAAATCGGCTAAGGTCAACTATGCTAGAGGGAAAAAATACATATTTGGGAACTGTAAATTTAAATAACAAATATATCTAATAAACCATGTCAGTGCCTAAACTTTTGCTAATTACAGTTTTTTGTTTCCGCAATACGATTTTTTTACAGACCTAAGGAGCATTTATTGACCCCGTCCTGCGTCCTCGTTCAATATTGATTTGCTAAGTCGATGTAAACTTATATCGTCTACCTCTACACAATACTACAAGTATAATCATATATCCGCCATTTCAATCCCATCGATGGTGTAATGGCTAGGCGTGCTCGTCTCGAGTGCGGTAGATCGTGGGCTCAAGCCCGATATGGTCAAATCAAAGACTATAAAATTGGTGTTTGTTGCTTCTCTGCTAAGTACACACAAATAAAGAGGAGCAAAGACCGGTTGGCTCGGAATCAAGATAATGTGTCCGAGTGGGGCGATATGTATATCCGCGGACTGTTGTTTCAGTGAGCTAGCACAATAAAAATCCAGCTAAGAGTGTTGGTGTTGTAAAAAGCGACATCATCCCACCGGATATAACTTGTTCTCGTCATGATATAGCTGACAAAGTGATCAATTGGCGTTAAACAACAATCGCTCACTCACTCACTCACTCACTCACTCACTCACTCACAAAACTTTAGTTTTGTTCAATAAAAAAACGCTAGAGAATACTGAAGAGGCAATAAATAAAAGAACAATCCAGAGAAACTGGCAACACAGGGTACACAACACGAAGAACACAACACAATATGTGTTGGACACCACTATACGGAAACAAACACAAATGATGTAAATCCATCCTACAAACAACTGAAGGTAAAGACGAACCGAACATCGTTTTTATGCGGAAATAGTAACGTACATCACAACACGGAACTCAGAACGTATACACAATATAGGACAACGTATACACAATATAGGACAACGCTAAAAACTAAAAAGATGAGCAACACAGACCCCACTAAAAACCGGAGGTGAACTCATGTGTCGAGAAGGGTAAGCAATTCCCGATTCTTATACACCAGCAGTATAAAAGTCCGGTAAAATGTTTGGTAATAATAGATGAAAGAACTCATCTACGTAAAAAGTAAAAGATCCATGATCATTTGATATATCGATATTTCGTAGCGGTCAACCACAGGGACTTGCTCCCGGCCACTAAATTTGCCCCACTGATTTTATTTACTGTCAATGTATTACCCTGCTTGTTTAATTTTCTTATTTTTTTGGCAGTGTGTTTGAATATATCCACTGTAATAAATATCAAAATTTTAACAAATTCCAACCAACAGATTCAGAGCTATAAATTCATTAGCCACATAGCAGCTTTTCTCTCTGTGGTTTTGATCACTGAGAAGCTTGAAATCTGCATACAAACATCATATGATCAAAACATTCAACTGATTTTAAAGAGTTATCTCCCTTAAGAGCACGTGACACGTATCTGGAATAATCTTCATTAGGTAAGCTCATAATCAAAATATTGATAAGCCAAAACAATACTACCACTAGATCAATATCTATAATGGTGGACCATTGGTCACAGAGAGATCCTTCAGCCTAGTAAATCTTTCTGCAACGAAATTGATATCCCAGTCGTCGTGGACTGTAATGCCCGGATCAGACTATTATACTGTTAAACCTGAACAGATCATTGCTTACACAAAAAAAAAAAAAATGTAGATAGCACCACGGACACAATTTTGTGTGATTGTAGCCATGTTTCTTCTTGGAAATATATGGGAACATAATGTCATTAATGAGCGTTCATTTATCTGTTAACGGTCATTTTCACACTATCAGAAATAAACACTACACTACTCAGTGTAACTTATATTCAATACTGGCATGTGCGTGCTGAATGTACTGCTTTATTCGCGTGCCATAGAAATTGTATAATGAAACTTTCTGCTATTGTTTGTACATTGAAGTGTAACCTAGGAGCATTCGGTTGGATGATCTCAAAATTCTTCTAAATGTCAATCGGTATGTAAAAATGGTGAAGAAACATTGGCAGACGACATAAGACAACTTTGTCATATTTAGCTCACAAAAAAAACTCAGATATGCTTAATAAAAAAAAGGGAGTATTAGCGCAATCAAAAGTATAAAAATATACGTCCTACAATTAACAGAACAACGATGTGCATGTACGTTTAAACGCAACACTACTAATATATGGGGGTTGTCCGTTGAGGGATAACTGTGGTCGTATGGTAGTTGGATTTACCACGGGAGTAGCTTGGCGTCAAATATTACCGAGGCAGGGGTCGTGTGCGCATCCCAACAAGCCATCGACATTTTAAGTAAGGAAAACACATTTGTTGAGTAGTTATGGCCTATTCGAATCAAATTACAATACAAATTTGATTCTTCCATTACCACTGAGCATGCCAGAATTTGCTTTAAAAGAAAAATGAAACGTTTTTGAAACGTGATTTAGCACGAAATTGATTTGTGTAAACACGATATTATGCTTTGTCTAATTTTTAGCAGGAGCAGGAACTGCTCACCCTTCCGGAGCACCTGAATTCACCCCCGGTTTTTAGTGGGGTTCGTGTTACTCGATCTTTAGTTTTATATGTATCCTCGTGTTATGGGTTTTCGACCTATTATCGATTTTCCGATCTGGCGATTGACAGTGTTAACCCTTAATTCGTATGACGATTGGAATTATCAAAGAATGGCTAGTTAAATATTTCTTTGTACATAAGATTGTTTGAAAAGCCAGTCTTGTATTTTAATATACTCTCGATTATCTGTCAACTTTTGCTGTCAGTAAAATGGCGTCACATGTTTTCGTCTTAAGTAAAAACAGGGCCGATATACGGGATGGAAACGAATATAAAATCCGGAAATGGCTGGTTTTAAAATTTCATGGTTATGGCCATCTACAAATCATACTACATCTAAATAAAATAACAGAATGTTTAAAAATGACCACTTTCAAAATGGTGTTCATTTTTGTTGCTTTTTTAGTGCTGTTACCAGATGCACTGCTGTTGACGTGCATTTTATATAAGAAACCGGCGCATTTCAGTCACCTCTTTTGTTTACAAGTACGATCAGTGACACCATGATAATCACATGACAGGTAGAGCGGGTGTCTGAGATGCAGACGACATAGTTCAATTTTATATAACCATTCTGGAATTTTTTCCACGTACTTTATAAATGTAGTAAATTTTTAGCATTACAAAAAGTATGGTTCAGTAGATAGGTTCTCTATTTTTGGTACTTACGTCTTTAAAAGCAACCTTGAACATTTTTGACAGATGTCACGTTGGAGTCCTGTTTACGTTTCAGAAATAGAAACCGAAAGACAGGTAAAAAATAACACGTGCGCTGTGTAAATCAAAATAAAATGGATGATACGAAAACATATGACAGACGGAAACATATACCGTGACGATATGTTACGAGGATCGTTGTTTGTCCTTTTGTACTTTTTCTTTTGGGCATTGTGCTGTCTGTTCTTCTTTGATTTACGGATTCTCTTTGGTATCTTCTAACTCTTCTTTTAAACAAAAGAGGATTTCTAATATCTTAGACAATCACATTTTCTGGTTCGCTTAATAGTGGTTGTATTCATAAAAATATTTACGTTAAGTGTAGAACTTTACTTATATACTTACTTACTTGGACCAGGACCAAACAGCGATGTCATTAGATCTTTTTGACATGATAAAAAAACTTTGGAACAGTTTTATACAGTTCTCGCCTATGCCAATTCTGATATTTTTAACATGATTCATTGCATTACTGGTCAGTGACAACCTTGCGCGTGATTCTATACTTATTAAATCTTAATAATGTTATTAGAACAATTTACATTCTATTTTTAAAAACATATATTTTTATATATAATTTTGTTGTCGATTTTTTTTAAACGATGCAACTGCCTCGATTGCCTCAATGAAAGATACGTCACTGTCTACAGCCACCTAGGTAATCAGTGCCTAGCACCACTAAAGTTGTGAGCGAGGTATACTCGATACAACATTATGTGATAAAGTTTGTCGGTGACTTGCGGCAGGTTGGTGGTTTTCACAAGGTACTCCGGTTTCCTCCAACAATAAAACTGACCGCCACGATATAACTGAAATGTCTTTGAAAGTGGTGTTAAACACCATACTCCTAACATCTAACTGTACTTATATGAACTTGTGTTTCTTGATAATTTAAACATAATTGTATGTAAGATTAGCTATATGGCTATACGTCTCATTAGACATTTTATGTAAGTAAATAATGCATGTTATAAATAAATTATCAATTTTCAGTAACTACAAAATAATGATCGTATAACTTTTATGATTTAAATGGATTCTGTTGGGTGTTTTGGACTGGATAAATTGGGTCAAATTTTATATTTATGGAACCGCCAATCAGATATCCCAATTCAAAGAACCAATCACTAACAAGTTTTCAATTTGAAATTGAACAACATAGAAGGTTTATGACGGAGTTAAGAGAGCTTTCGAATACATGTATTAAAGAATGTTTCCCGGACTATTTAAGATGTTGAAAGATACAAATAAACCACAAAATTAAAGATCCACAAAGCACGATTTCTCTGATCAGGCAATAATTTCGTGTATTTTGTTTACATCCGGCTCCCACACTGACCGAAATGGGGTTGCCACTAGTGGAGCAGGAACTCCTAATCCTTCCGGGCCACCTGAGTTCCCCCCGTTTTTTTTGTGGGGTTCGTGTTATTTAATCGTTATTTTTCTGTGTCGTGCTATGTAGACCATTGTTAGTCATTTTGTCCTATTTTTTTCTATAGACAAGAATGGTTGTAGTTGACGGATCTTTCTGAATAGTGAACATCATGATACTGGGCACTGAATAAAGGTTGGTACTGTTTTCAAAACAAGAGGTCATAAGGTGCAGGGTGTTTCTGTTATTTGTACATAGAAATTTGTATTTTTCATCTGATTTTGATATTTTCTTAATGAATTTCTTAATAAAACCCCTTTCAGAAAATGCATACCGTTATAGTGTAACGATTATCGTTTTTGATATAAAATAGGTTCAAAAATGTGAACTTTCAAAATTTAAACTTATTTTTTCATCCAATTTTATGCAGTTTATTGGAAAATTATCATCTTAATGGGTTATTGATGGACCATGAAATTTTTTTTATTTTATTTTTATTTGAGGCTCAAATTATAACTTGTTCACGCCATAATATAGCTGATAAATTATTCACTTGGAGATAAAACTCACTCATCCACCGATACTCTGTTTCGGTAAATAAACCCTCGTTCTTATTTTACTCCAGCCATTAACAAAGCATCATTCAACGTTACCAATATATCTGGTCAAGTATTGACCAACCTCGTGATGTCGAGAAATTGTTAAAACTCACTCACTTACCCACTCACTCACTGGTCAAGTATTCAAGTATTGACCGGCCTCGTGATGTCGAGAAATTGTTAAAACTCACTCACTTACCCACTCACTCACTGGTCAAGTATTCAAGTATTGACCGGCCTCGTGATGTCGAAATCTTGGCATTGTGTTTTAAAACGTATTTTTGACATGCATTTTTTTTCAACCTACTTATTATTGGTGTATCTCTGATTTTTTAATCGCTTCGGTTATACAAGAAATCTACGACAAAATAGGTATATTATACAACAGAATTGATTACGCACGTTAGAAATAGGATTGTTGAAAGTACAATAATTTGTAAATTGAGAATAATAAAAATAAAAATGTAGTTATCATGTACGGTATATCGAATCGAGTAAACATTATCAGGTACACTCATTAATCAAGAAGATTGGAAAGTTAAATGATCTGAACGTCTCTGGTTGATTTTGATTTTTGGTGTTTAACGCCACTTTCAACAATATTTCAGCTATATCATGGCGACCAGTTTTAGTGGTGGAGGAAGCCGGAGTGCCCGGAGAGAACAACCGACCATGGGCAAGCAACTGGTAAACTTTATCACTTGCGGCTGTGAGTCGAGTGCACCCTTTTTCGTAATTTACAAAGCCGGGTGAGAACCCACGCCGTATTGGTGATAGTCTTGTATGAGCTGTTAGATCCAACGACCTAGCTCATTGAGCCACCCGGGCCCTAAGCGTCTTGGGAGTAAATAAACCAACAGGATACCCAGTGCCAGATTTACCATTGTGCTTAAGCACAGGGCCCCGATTGATTTAAGCAGTGTACATGTCTGACCTAATATAACGTAATATTTTAACTATATTCCTAAATTTCCCCAGCATGAATGCCTGACTGCCTGTGTAGACCTACCGGGTCTACCTCCTTCAGGGCCCAAGTAAGGACCCATAACTTAACTAGCACATGACCTCATTTGTCCTAAATCCGGCACTGAGGATATCCAAATGCGGCTACATCATCATTTGTAGATTTTCAGCAAGACAATTTTATGAGAGGGAAATTGTCTATATTTCCGTCCCACACATAAATACAAAAAGATATAACATGTTTATAAACCGTGTAGACATTTTCACAATAAGAAGATGAGATGGAAGAACCAGGATTTTTTAAAAGGAGGGGGGGGGTAACAGGTTATTTTTCGGCATACTTTTCAATTTTCTCTCCTATTTAAAAAAAAAATGTATAGGAAAGTGGCGACTCTCTCCTTGGATCCTCAAATTCCACAGTATGTAAGAAATAAATCTTAATGGTAAAATAATAATATCATTTTTAAAGGAAACATATGTTTGTGATTATGTAATTTTACTTACTATAAATTTAACAGTGTACGGATATTTAAGCAATATCTATTTTTATTTTTTATTAAAAAATAAAATATAATCTCATATAAAATAGCTGTAGTTCCTGTCTACATTTACAAAACGGTCAGAAAAATGAAAGAAAAATTAATATTTTTTTGGTTACTTTACATAACAAGTAAATATGGAGGTAAGTTGTGTATTTTTATTTGTTTGTTTTAATTACCAGCTATTAAGCATGCAATCATTAATTACTTTGAAAAAAAAAGAGCTATAAAATGTCAAAATCCGATTTTTCGCTAGATGTTTTTGATATTATGTACTTTGAGATGAAAATATAAATTCATCTAAATTTATATGGTGGTAAAATCTATTTCACATTCCGTGGAGTAACCTCATTTAATGCATTTCAGAATAAAAAGCATACCATTTAATTGGTTGAACACTCTCCATGTGACAATCACTATTCCGCAATACAGACTGGGATGCTGATATAGACCGGTCCAAAAACCGTGTATAGACTGATGCTACCTGTATATACACAATTTATGGACCGGTCTATATCAGCATTTGAAATTGCAGTTCTTATTAGGTTTCTTGATTCCTTGAAACATTTCTGTGCATTTATATTGTGTGTGTCAGATTCTGATCTTCAATGCAATAAACATAATAGTTGGAGGGCAATATCAGGATAGACAAGACTGCCCTTGGATCATAGTACGGATCGTGAAACTGATATTTCCCTCGCCTCCGATTCGGGCACTATAATTTCCATTGGTCCATACCACGATCCTTGGGCAATATGTGTATCCTGATATTGCCCTCCATTTCAGTAACTATTAAATATGTATTTATCATATTTTATATCTGAAGATAGCAATGCCTAAAAATGCAGTCATGGCGTCTTAAATATGGTATTTATTGGTATAGTCCGTTTGACTTCGGTGCCACCGTAGTCGTAGCAGTATGGTAGTTAGATTTACAGCTACCTGTGCAGTCAATGCCTATCACCACTAACAGTTCGTCAGTGACCTGCGACAGGTCGATTGATTTCTCTGGTTACTCCTATTTCCTCCAACAATAAATCTGACCGCCACAATATTACTGAAACATTGTTGAAAGTGGCGTTAAAGTAATATGAAATGCCAAAATCATTATTTTCAGTTTTCTAAAAAATTCTGATATATGTAAAGATTAAATATATAAAGAACGTAAACCATTCACTTTTTGAGAGCTACGATGTATAATTCAGGAGAAAACGTCATTTTATTCTGTCTTCGATAATTCTTGATACCCGGACAATAATGCAAATCATATGCTATTGACCTCAGATTTGAACTCATTCGGTAGAGATTGTGCGCATGCTCCGTTATAGTGTTGATGAAGAAAATGTCGGAGGCAAAGAAATTGAAGCCAGGTCCGAAGCGTAAATTTGAGCGATTCTGCCAGAAAAAGAAACAAAAAAGCAGCGAATGCTAACTTAAACAAAAACAGAATATATATTGGAGATGAATATGATCGTTGGATGGAAATAAAGACCACTCTTCGTCTGGAAACGAACTCTGAAGTGGCCAAGATTTTTCTTTTTCGTTTCGATTTACATTCCATTATTTTCCATTCAATCCACGATTAAAAATAATTTTTCCTTCGGCAAGAAATGCAAGAAATTTAACTTCTTTCAAAACCAGAATGATACATGTGCTCATCTCAGCATCCATCGTTGTTTACGTTGATGATGAAATTTCATGATCGGCAATCATCGGAACGGTGCATCCGAAAGTTAATTAGCCGCCATTGTCTTGAAAAAACACGTACGAGATGGAATGATTTTCTGTTCTGAATCACAGATGATCGCGATTTTCGTCCTCAAACATGCACGAATGGTTTAGTTTTTAGGGAATGTAAACATATCAAGAATATTTTTGAAGATGTTTATTTCACCAAAAACTCGTTTCATATTACTTTAAACACCATAGTCCTAACCGTCAATATTATTAAAATTAGATATTTGTTAGATTTTTCTTTCATGATCAAATCATATTCTAGACAGTCAACAATGCTGATCAATAGGACAACAGTTCTCAGCATGCACTAGGTTTCTAATAACTCAAGATTTAGTAGAATCGCCACTGATTGGTTAGTTTAATATATGACCCCTGACGTGACCCTTTAAATGTCGTTAGATGTAAATGTATATCTAACAAAAGATCACTCAAACATTAGATTTTAATTAGATTCATAAAGATTACAACCATGTGTAATTTTCTGTTCGTTTCCAGAAGCACAGCAGATACGGTATCAACGAGTATATGTTACTTTAACCAAGCCTCAAAGACTATCTCCAAATGAAATCGTCAAATTTGACAAAGTTTTAGTAGATACTTGGCAACTAGGCACTGGTGGTTATGATAAAAAGACGGGTACATATGTTGCACCGGAAGACGGGTTTTACATCTTTTTCTGCTATTTTCGTGTGCAGAATAGAAGATCTCTACGATTGAAAATTACAAAAAAATGGAGTAGAAAGTGGTTCCGGTTTTGCTAGAAATGGCGGAGGATCCGTTGCAGCGATAGTACTTTTAAGACCAGGTGACAAGATTCGCGTACAGAGAATGACATCTAATGCTAAAAGTGTAGTAATTGAACCCAACTTTTCAAGATTTTTAGGATATAAAATCGGTCGTTCAAAACAAAGTTGATATATACATGTATACTATGCGACGACACCTTCCTGTTAAATAAATCATCGGTAAATGAAAAGCGCCATTTTATTTCAATAGCCATCGACACATTTCCAACTTGATTATAAAATTATACCTTTGTATCAAAGTTATCTCCCTTTAAGGTGAACAAAGACACCTATGAAGATGACATATAGTTTTCACATAATATCTACAAAATTTTACAACTTGTGAATATTCTAGTTACTCTGATTTTGTTTTTTTTTATTACAAGATTCAAATATCTACAAAGTATAATTATACTCAATTTCTTTGTTCTTTTCGTTTCGTTATGTTATAACGGATATCATTGTAAAGGAAGTTGTAAAAGAGTGTGAAAATGATATAGTAGAGAATTGCTTTCTTTTAATGGAAACATCTCGATTCTTAATTCAACATTAGTTATGACGGGTGTCACAAGTGGAGCAGGAACTGCCTATTCTTCCGAGTGCCTGAGGGTTTTTTTTAGTGGGGTTTGTGTTGCTCGATCTTTAAATTTCTGTGTAGTGTTTTGTAGATCGTTGTATGCCATTTTGTCCTTTTTCTTTTGAACATTGTTTTGTCTGAGAGAATAAGTTAGTAGTCGGCGATAAGGTACGTGTCCGTCAAGAACGCAAAAATAAAATGCCTGCTAGATTGAGCCTCAAACCGTACAATATAGTTGAAAAGAATGGTAACAGTGTTCTTGTCAAGTCTGAACAAGATGTTCACTATAAACGAAACATCATCACCTTAAGAAAAAATAATGAGCGTTTCACAAATGTTGCACTTGTGGTAAACGCTTTCCTCATTCATGACTTATGATCGGCTTTGTAACTACATTAACACGTCGGGTTCCTATATTGGAGCAGGAACTGCTTACCCTTCCGGAGCACCTGAGTTCACCACCGGTTTTTAGTGGGGTTCGTGTTACTCGATCTTCAGTTTTATGTGTAAGTTTTGTATATCGTTGTTTGTACTTTTGTACTTTTTTCTTTTAACCATTATGTTGTCTGTTCTTCTTCGATATACGGATTCTGATTATCCCTTTGGTATCTGCAAGCTCTTCTTGACAGACTTGTACCTTAAAGTCCGAGGACGGAATAAAGCGCAGAGGTGACTTCTTTTGGTATGCTAAGGATTTTTCATTTGAAAAAGATACAATCGGACACATTTTCACAGGACAATATTATGGCTTACACAGGCACTAGAGACGACCGCACCAACAATTCCACTACCAATGCCGTATGCAGCATTAAAAAACTATGAAGAACTAAATATTGCATGTAAGAAGAATGTTGGTTATAAAGAATACTGCTGAAACTCCTTTATATAAACTTTGGAAGATGTATATCACAGGTGGGTGAATATACGTCATAATTGGAAGCCATTTTGTGTCGCTTGAAAGTAAGTTTTTACTTGTAGCAGTAATTGTTGTAAGGATGTGATAGTGCGTAAAATGCCCCTAAATGTCGGCTAAACAAAGGTGTGTCCATCGTTCATAAACTTGTTGTCAAACTCAAACATTTCAACAATATTATTTTCACCCGAAGTGTTTGAGAATTTGACCAAACGTTTTTGAACGATGGACACACCGTTGTATAGCGGTTTAATGCTATGCTTACAAAAATTAATGCTATAAATAAAAACTGAACTTCTAGCGGCACAAAATGGCTTCCAATTATGACGTACATTCACCCCTCTGTATCATTTATTTGTTTACCTTTTTTGTTGTTGGGTTATCTCCCCTCTCCAATATGTTGCCACCTTCACATATCTGTTATTTATTTTTTACTCTTTATATTATTTCTCCACCTCTGTAAGTTCATATTACTGTTTATCTATTTATATTATTCTTCTTACTCATCGCGGTAGTTGGATATACAACTACCTTTGCAATCAGTGCCTATCACAAATAAAGTTGTGAGTTCGAATCCTACCCGTTGAACTGTACCCCTTGTGTGCCTTCCTTTCATTTTCCCAGTTTACTTGTACTACAAATGTAATTCATGTCATTTGTCTGTGTTTGTCATTATATGTCTTAAATCATACACAATTTAGTGACTTCCGGTGTTGTTCTCTGGGTACTCGGGTTTCTCCCAATTAAAAAAGACTGATCACCATGATATAACTGAAATATTGTTGAAAGTGGCGCTAAACACCATAAACCTAAACCAAACCTAAGCCATCAAACAGTCACATTTATCAAGTATCAAGTTCCTTATATTTTAAATCCTTTTAATTAAAGGGATATTGTTTACGATTTTTTTGAAAATTTTTAACTGTCCATAAATGATTTGTTTAAGCTATCATTAAACAGTTATGCTACCAAATATACGATTGGTGTTCTTTTTTTTGACAAAAAAGACCCAGAACTATCGTTATCGGAATTATTGTTCGGATGACAGAAATTCAAAGTGAAAGTAAAAGTAAAAACGGAAGTTTGGAATTCTCGGGGGTTTAGCTTGGAGGTAAGGAAAATACTTTTAAGATTCAAACACTTCATGATTGTCACGCTTGTTTAATGTTGTTTGAATCTTAACGTTTCGTAGCGTATTCGCCAATAATTCGGTGTTTAATCTTCATTTTATGAAGGTCAGTCCGGAAAACAGCAATAATTTTGGGTATGAAAAAATACAAATGTGGTAGACAATATACCTTTAAGCTACACAATCATACAATTACCTATTCAGTTGATATTACTTAACAGTACAGTTAAACCTGTATTAAGAAGTCACCCTTGGGACAAAGAAAAAGTGGCCTTATAAGACAGGTGACCTCTTAAAAGAGGTTCAATTCATATGAAATGTTATATGACAGGACAAGAAAAAAGTGACCTTTTAATACAGGTGACTTGTTAATAGAGGTGACCACATGGGCAGGTGTTACTGTATATGAATTGAATATGAATAATCAGAATTGCCGATATACTCATTATAACTTTAAAAAAAGAAAGGTAGGTTAATCACATTTTAACTACTAGTATTACCTTTACCATTCATAATCAGTAGTTTAACCACGCGTTACTATTTGTTACTCCACGCGTAATTAGTAGTTTACTCCATGGGTAGTTAGTAGTTTAGTCACATGTAATCAGTAGTTTAATCACGTGTAATTATTCGTTACTCCACGCGTAATTAGTAGTTTACTCCATGGGTAGTTAGTAGTTTAGTCACATGTAATCAGTAGTTTAATCACGTGTAATCATTCGTTACTTCACACGTAATTAGTAGTTTACTCCATGGGTAGTTAGTAGTTTATCCACATGTAATCAGTAGTTTGATTACGCGTAATTATTCGTTACTCCACGCGTAATTAGTAGTTTACTCCATGGGTAGTTAGTAGTTTAGTCACATGTAATCAGTAGTTTAATCACGTGTAATTATTCGTTACTTCACACGTAATTAGTAGTTTGCTCCATGGGTAGTTAGTAGTTTATCCACATGTAATCAGTAGTTTAATTACGCGTAATTATTCGTTACTCCACACGCAATTAGTAGTTTACTCCATGAGTAATAGTAACATCTTATTTTTTCCTCCATAATATTTTTTCCGGTGGATTATGTTTAATATAAAATATTATCCTTGGACAATATTTCAATATTAAATTTCTTCCAATGCTATTATATATTTTCCAGATGAGGTGGAAGAAATTTAATATCAAAATATATCCGTGGATAACATTGCACAGTATAACTTTTCAACCGGAAAACATATTATAGAAGAAACAACCTGATTTTATAAGTTTTAATTTTCTCAATTAATTAATTAACATTGCTGCAAATAAATATGTACTTAATACTAGTGAAATACTTCTTTATTACTGCAGTATGAATCAAATTTTTAATATATTTAAACATACATGACGGTTTGAAGATTACTCAATCTGTCATTTAAATGTAATAATATTTTATTGCGATAGATTTGGCAATATGATTGGACACAAGTTATTACAACTTATATTAAGTCCTCTCCTTACATAAATAATACACATAATATATAATGACAGCAAAACATATACAACATAGTACTAGACATAAGAGGTAAACAAAAGAGTCATGAATTAATACAAACGAGGAAAAAAGGAGGAAAAATCAGAGGAAAACAAAATATAACAAAATTATAAAGTTGCTGACTTGAAGTACAAAATCTTTTTGTCTGTTTAATAAAACACCGAACTTTCTCAAAATTTTTCGAATTNATGTAATAATATTTTATTGCGATAAATTTGGCAATAGGATTGGACACAAGTTATTGCAACTTATATTAAGTCCTCTCCTTGCATAAATAATACACATAATGTATAATGACAGCAAAACATATACAACATAGTACTAGACATAAGAGGTAAACAAAAGAGTCATGAATTAATACAAACGAGGAAAAAAGGAGGAAAAATCAGAGGAAAACAAAATATAACAAAATTATAAAGTTGCTGACTTGAAGTACACAATTTTTTGTCTGTTTAATAAAACACCGAACTTTCTCAAAATTTTTCGAATTAATATGATCAGTATATGTATCATTTCCAAACAATAGTGTTTCAACATTAATCTCAATATTCATATTAATTAAGTCATTGAATAACAATATCCTTTGGTTATTATATAATTGGCATTCTAAAAGGTAATGAATGGCATCCTCAATAGGCGAACCGCAGGAACATTTTGTATCGTCCACTACTTGAATTTTAGTTAGGTCGTCTTTTAAAGAACTGCATTGCCAAATTACAAAAAGGGTGCACTCGACTCGCAACCGCACGTGATAAAGCTTACCAGTTGCTTGCCCATGATCGGTGGTTCTCTCTGTCTTCCTCCACCACTGAAACTAGTCGCCATGATATAGCTGAAATACTGCTGAAAGTGGCGTTAAAGAACAAAAATCAATCAATCAAATCAATACGATGTACCTTATGTGAAATCAGCATTGAATTTTCCAGTACTAGCACAGATGCTCCTTTTGGTCAATTGATCAAACAAAAGGTTTCGAAAAAACTAGTATTACTAATAAATTAGATTTTTATTATTATTACATATAGATTCTCCTTCAGTTGCCCGTGGGTTACGATATTTCTCCACTCTCGAGAGATAAATTACAAATTTTAACCACTCGCCTAACGGCTCGTGGTTAAAATTTGTAATTTAAATCTCTTGAGTGGAGAAATATAACGCGGTTACAATTTGTAATTTAACTCTCTTGAGTGGAGAAATATCGTAACCCACATGGGCAACTGAAGGAGAATTTGTTTCTCCCATTATTTAACACGCACTTTATTTCAAAAGCCGTCAAACGAGTCAAACGAGTCAAACGCGGGGAAAGGCACGATACATTTTAATCCTCTAGAGGATTACAGATTTTTCCACCACTGGTTCATCGGGGTTAAAATGATGTCATAATGGGAGAAATTGCACTTCGTGGTCTGATAAATTCACCATGAAATGTATGCCCGCTTTATTTTGAACAGGGGCCCCAACATAGACACTATCCATGTTTCCGGAAACCCCATTATTTGTTTGCATGTGAAGTGACAGGGTTTTCATCATAATAAATGATCCTCAGTTTCTTAAGATATTTAATTTCTTTTGACGCCAAATAATGTATAGAGTACTTGAAACATGTTCATTGCTCTGTTAATTACGGGTACTAGTCTTGGGATGGAACCGTAACCGATGCCTATCAGAGAATTTCGAAGGAAGAGTATTGTCACTGTAACTATTAGCTGCTAGATTACATTGAATTCTGAGTTTTTAATTAATAATGAGAACTGTCTTGCTTCTGATGAACGATAACTATAGGGACTATTTCATCGCGTTTCGATAAATTCCGTTTCGTTCTATTGTGTTTCGCACTTTAGTATATTTCGTTTCGTTGTATTCATTTCATTTCGTTTCGCATTATAGTAAATTTCGTTTCGTTGCGTTGCATTTCGTTTCGCATTTTAGTATATTTCGTTGCGTTTCGTTTCGTAGTTTAGCACAACCCTCATCAAGTAGGCCCTAAGCCAAAATATTTAAAACTCTTTGGGAGCAAGATAAGCAAAGTTACTAAACAGGATAGCCAAAATCTGCTAAGGTTAGCTATGCATGAGGGTGGAGAAACTTAGTTTTAATAATAATTTCATGATTTAAGAAATGTAAATATCGATAAAAATAAATCTAATAAACCATGTACGTGCCGAACTTAGTTCCCGATCTTAACATGCTAAACATCCTCGGATATTAGTTATCCCCCCTAACGTCGAAAAAAATTCAGAAATAAAAAAAATATTGACTGACATAAGTTAACGTCGAAAAAAATTCAGAATGGCAAATATTGACTGACATAAGTTATCTTTAACATCACTTCGTCAATTTCATCTATTTCTTCGTACATTACTTCCTCTTAAGTTTCATCGACGTCTTCTTCAATCCCACTTGCCCTCGAAATGAATCAAACATCATTGTTTGCCAACCGTTGGTTCCTGGGAGCCAAGGTCCGTTTAGATTTACATATGAACATTCTGTATACCACCATGCTCCGATACATCTACTTGTACATGAGTTTGTCAAATCGTTGTCCTTTGTACTGAACCTTTGACCATCATTGTAACTAATACCCTTCTTATCGTCACCTGCAAATAAATAAGTATTATATATGCATGTGTATCTTAACGGTCCACCCGTGTTTATCAGAGTGGGCCGTCGTGGTCGTGATCGTATGGTAGTTGGATTTACAACTACCTGTGCAATCAGTGTCTTTCACCATAAATGTTGTGAGTTCGAACCCCGAGGTGGAAACCGGAGTATCGGGAGAAAACCACATGATGTTGTATCGAGTACACCTCGCCATGAACGGGGTCCGAACTCGCAACTTCAGTGAGGATAGGCACTGATTGTACAGATAGTTGTAAATCCTACTACCATACGATCACAACTACGGCGGTCCCCCATAGAAATAGAGAAGGCGCGTAATTGTATAATGTCAATAAATACAGTCAATTCTCGTTATGTCGAATCCATGTCGACCAGAAAATTTAGTTCGACATAACCGAAAATTCGAGATATCAGGAGCAAATTTGCTTAGTTATTACTGTTGATGGGCTAAACACTTAATTCGAGTTACCCGGAATTTCAACTTAAATGTGTACGAGATAACGAGAGTTGACTGTATATAGTAAATGATTCATGTACACCTCATCCGTGGTATCATAGTTAGTGTCATCACCTCGAGTACGGTAGATCGTGGGTTCGATCCCTGGTTGGATCAAACGAAAGACTATAAAATTGGTGTGTGCTACTTCACCGATGAGCGCGCAGCTTTAAGGAGTAAGAGCAAAGAAGAATGTGTCCGACAGGAGCGACACGTCTACTCGCGGACTCTTGCTTCAGTGTGTGAGTTCTATATACAACCAACTAATCGTGTTGCTCTTGTACAAAGCGGACATTATTATCATTATCATCTCATCAAATCATATAACTTGCTCTAGCCATGATATAGCTGAAAAATACGACGATTCCGTGATAAGACGTTCTCCTGACTTGGAGGAAGAATTCGTACCGCCGATCACGTGACTTCATAAAAAATATAGGCATTTTTAGCAGTAGACACTGTAGGTGGAAATGGATCGAGGAAAATGATTTCAAAAGTAATCCAGCAAATATTGGTGCGTGGTTTCGGGGTGTACATCTGACAGCAGAAAGAAACCCAATATGGAAAATTATGTAACATTTATCCCATATCTAACAAAGTTGAAAGACCACAGGCCATTTTGAACAAAGGATGCCTAGATTTTAGTCACATGGTGATGGAAGTCACATGACGGTATCATCTGAATACCTGTATCCCGGATCCGACGTATTGCTCACTGCGTTAAGAAACGCTCATCCATTTACACATATAAGTATAAATGATATGCTTTGGCACATTATATGGATTGTGGTGGACAGCAACTAATTGAACTAGATCTTTGAACCTATGTCACAGTTAAAGATGGCTAACAAAATGACAATGGCATCACATGTGAATCACGTGACAGCAGACAAGCGGTCAATGAAGCCGGCTTTCACATTGGAAGACTTATTTATAGTTGTTGTATACACTAAAGGTGATCCTTTCTATTGATCCTAATCTCTCAGGCAAACTTCCTTTACATTCATATAACTCATTGTTGTACGTTGAACATATTACTCATTATATTTTGTCACACTAAGTATACAAGGGAAATAACTCACCATTCTACACGTGTTACCTGTTGTTCAAGAATAGTCTATATCTAATGACACTAAGAATACAAGGAACATAACCCAACATTCTACATGTGGTACCTGCTGTTCCAGAATAGTCTATATCATTTGATACTAAGTATACAAGGGGAAATAACTCATCATTATAATGTGTTACCTGCTGTTCCAGAATAGTCTATATCTTTTGACATTAACTATACAAGGGGACATAACTCATTATTATAATGTGTTACCTGCTGTTCCAGAATAGTCTATATCTTTGACACTATAAAGCATACAAGGAACATAATCCAACATTCTACATGTGTTACTTGCTGTTCCAGAATAGTCTATATCTGTTGACACTAAGCATACAAGGGACATAACTCATCATTATAATGTGTTACCTGCTGTTCCAGGATAGTCTATATCTGTTGACACACTACATACAAGGGACATAACTCATCATTATAATGTGTTACCTGCTGTTCCAGAATAGTCTATATCTGTTGACACACTACATACAAGGGACATAACTCATCATTATAATGTGCTACCTACTGTTCCAGAATAGTCTATATCTGTTGACACACTACATACAAGGGACATAACTCATCATTATAATGTGTTAACTGCTGTTCTAGAATAGTCTATATCTGTTGACACTAAGCATACAACGGATATAACCCAACATTCTACATGTGGTACCTCTTGTTCCAGAATAGTCTATATCTTTTGACACTAAGCATACAAGGGACATAACCCACAATTCTACATATGGTACCTGCTGTTCCAGAATAGTCTATATCCTTTAATACTAAGTATACAAGAGCAAATAACTCATCATTATAATGTGTTACCTGCTGTTCCTAAATAGTCTATATCTTTGACACTATAAAGCATACAAGGGACATAATCCAACATTCTACATGTGGTACCTGCTGTTCCAGAATAGTCTATATCTTTTGACACTAACTATACAAGGGGACATAACTCATTATTATAATGTGTCATTTGCTGTTCCAGAATAGTCTATATCTTTTAACACTAACTATACAAGGGGACATAACCCGTCATTATAATGTGTTACCTGCTGTTCCAGAATATCCACCAATAGTAAGTCTATATCCATCCATTTCGTCATTAATCTTAAATGTCGTATAATGGGCGTATGCATTGTCACCATTTTGATCTAGTAACTCTATTCTCAGCATGTAATCTGCATTTTGCATTAACAGATACACGTATTCATTACCTAGAAAAGAAGGGATATGAGCTGATAAGGAACAGAAGCACGTATTCATTGGCCGTAGTCTTCAGTGCAGTTTGGTTCAATATAGCTCACCCCCTCTTTAATAGGTCTAACGATATCGCGGGTGTTTTATAGCAATACAATGAAAAACATAAAATACACTTTCTAACAAAACCAATATAGGTGGAATATGCATGACCATTTATAAAACTGTCATTGTGGTGTTTAATGCCACTTTTAACAATATTTCAGATATATTATGGCGGTCAGTTTATTGGTGGAGGAAACCAGAGTACCAGGAAAGAATAAGCGACCTGTCCAAATCACTGATAAGCTTTATCACATAACGGTCCATATCTGAACTGAGGACAGAGTACATTTCAACTTCTATTATGAAGGGAGCCCGGGTGGCTCAATGAGTTAGGTGGCTGGATGTAATAGCTCATACAAGCCTATCACCAATACGGCGTGGGTTCGCGCCCGGCTTTGTAAATTACAAAAAGGGTGCACTCGACTCGCAGCCGCAAGTTATAAAGTTGACCAGTTGCTTGCCCATGATCTGTGGTTCTCTCCGGGTACTAAAACTGGTCGCCATGATATAGCGGAAATATTGTTGAAAGTGGCGTAAAAACACCAAAAAGCAATCAATCAATCAATCTTTTATGAAAATAAAATGAAAAACAATACAAAAATCACACTGTCAGAACAGCCAATAGAAATACAGCAGAAAGAAGCAAAATAGATACCCCTAACCGTTCACTTCCCGGGAATTGTGCAGGTAAAACGTGGCGGGGGTTAAACTAGTACTATATGGCCCCAAGCCTCCCTTCTTAATGATATGATGCGGTGATGCAAGTGCTATAATCTTGAACATTATACATAATATAATAATCTTCATGACCCACAAGTTGTCATATACACGTATTATATTGGTTCAATTAATTGATTAATTGATTGATTTTTTTGTTTTGAACGCCACTTTCAGCAGTATTTCAGCTATATCATGATGACCAGTTTTAGTGATGGAGGAAGCCGGAGTACCTGGAGAGAACCACCGACTCTGGGCAAGCAACTGGTAAACTTTATCACTTGCGGCTGCGAGTCGAGTGCACCCTTGTTTGTAATTTACAAAGCTGGGTACGAACCCACGTCGTATTGGTTATAGGCTTGTATAAGCTGTTAGATCCAACGACCTAACTCATTGAGTCACCCGGGCCCCTTGGTTCAATTAAAGAGCAACCGCCACGATATAGCTGATATATTGTTGTAAAATACCATAACCTTTATCCTTACACAGTGCCGTCTGAACGCATGGGCACGTTAGGCAGTTGCCCGGGGATCCGACGATCATAGAGGCCCCATGCTAATCTATGTAGGTTGTGTACAGCATGTTTTTTTAATGTCAACACTAATTTTGTTGGAAATACCAATACAATAAATATATGTTTAATTTTATCGAACAGATATATTTTTATTCCTGTGAGTGGTTGTGTAGGTAAGGCCCCAGCGCACTGCTTTGCCCGGGGGCCTATAATGCTGTTAAGACGGCCCTGCCCTCAGTTAAAGGGAGTCGATGACCTCAAACATCATTTAAATATTAGATAGGACACACTACCTTTAAACTAATTGAAGTAATTTTATAAAACACCTTGTCCTTAATTAATATTTTTTTTATCAAGTTACCGTATAGCGGGTTTTTTCGCGGAACTCCAATTTTCGCTTTATTAGCGTGTACGATCGAAACGCTAAAATTAAAACTCGTTAAATTTGAAGTCCATTTTCAGTAAGATTGAACTCCCTATATTTATCCTATAAAATTCATTACACCTATAGTTGTCATAACATTCAACGATCAAAGAACGATCAATACAGTACAGCAGTATATGTAATAATTGTATATACGGTATAGCGATATGCACACAGTCTCACGGTTATGTCATATAGGCCTTATGTATAAAGCATATTAATACATGTATATTTTGTTATTTCCTACTCTCACATCTATGTGTAAACAGTTACAAATATTTCCTATCAATTTCATTACACCTGTAATTGCCATAACAATCAATAGATCAAAAGATCAATATCGGTTTGTTGATCACTATAAAAACATGTCATAATTATAATTGCATGTCGTATAAGATAAGATAAGATAAGAAAGCTTTATTTTGATTCGGTACATATACATAATAAATAACATAAGCTCTCAAGAGCTTTTCACCGAATACAAACATAACATTAAAACAATAAGAGCATGCAAAGGATAAGACATGACATGACACATACATCTAAAATTTAAGCATTTCAAGCAATATAAGCACAGATAAAAGCACTAATAAGAAAGAAAATGAACATAAAAAGCACATACATAAAATAAGCAGCAAATGACATGTCACATACAACTAAAACTTTAAGCATTTCATGTAAATTTTCAAATAAAAGCACTAATCAGCACAAGTAAGAAAAAAGCACATACTAAAAAACAAGCAGCAAATGGCATAAAACATTCAACTAAAATTTAAGCATTTCATGCAAATTTGGCACAGAAAATTTAGCAATAAAAAAGAGCAACGAATTAAGCAGAGATCAAAATGAGAAGCAGCAAGAAAAAGAATTTTAACTTAGTTACATGCTGAGCAACGACACTCCGAGCCATTCCAGGACTGAATTAAACTTTTGAATTGAGAAAAGCTGTTTTCAGTCCTGAAATGGTCCGGAAGGCCATTCCACAGGGTAGCAGCAGCAAACTTGAAGC
>MJUT01021616.1:25129-35197 GCA_002080005.1 Gigantidas platifrons | reverse complement strand
ATTTTCTGTGACTTCTTCGGTTTTATTGACAATTTGGTTGTTTTCATACAAGACAATTTTTTGGTCACCAGACTGACATTTTTTAGAGAAAAATGGTTTTACTGTTGCCCAAAAATTACTATTTTTGGCTCCACCTGTGCAACGTTCTAAAAAATAGTTTTTTGTGGATATTTTTTTAAGTTTTGTCACCAGATTTCGTTGGTTCCTGTATTTCTCCCATGTTTTGGAGTTTCTCTGTTTCGTGAACTGTGTGTAAAGCATATGTTTTCGATAAATAGCTTTCATGAGTTCGCTGTTCATGCAAGGTAATGGTTGTTTTCTTGCTTGTCTTGTTTTCATAGGTGCATGGTTGTTAAGGACATTTGTGAAATTATGTTCATACTCTGTATACACTTCATTTAGTTGTTCTGATGTAGTGATATTTTCAGAGGATGGTATCTTTATATGATCAATATCTGAGTTAAAATTGTCTATATCAAAATTTTTATAACTTCTATATGTAATTTTATGTCGTTTCTGTACATTTACTTTACCCTTGATTGTTACTGATATCAAATTGTGACAATCACTTATACCAGTTGGAAAGTTCTGAACATTAAAACACATTTCTTTCTTGTTTGTAAGTATTATATCTACCAATGATGGTGTACATCCTTTCATAAAACAAGTAGGTTTTGACAAAAGCTGTGATATATCAAAAATGTCACAGATATCATTTATAGTTTCACATTTTTTCTTGTTTAACATGTCAAAGTTCAAATCACCAAGGACCAAAATATTGTCATATTGCATGGTACATTTATCAAGATTTTTTGTAAAATTATCTGAAAAATCATTGTCAGTTATTGATGGGGATTTATAAATTCCCATGATTAACCATTTATTGTTATTAATGTACACTTCAAGTGCAATATTTTCAAGTTTATCAGATTCCTTGTCAACTTTTCTACTAGATGGAAAATCAGAATTTATCAACATCAAAATACCACCACCTTTGTTGTTCCTATCCCGGCGATGAAGTTTGTAACCCTCCACACTGAACAAATCATCATTGAAAGATTGGTCAATTTTGGTTTCAGCAATGATTATTAGGTCTACTATTTTGTCGTTTAGTAGCTCTTTGATTTCGTCAAATATATATCTGATACTGTTTATATTCAGATGTGCTACTGAAAAATTCTTTGGGTGTTTTCTCCTCGATTCCCTGAGAGACTCAAAAACTGATTCCACATGTTCGTTGTTTACATCGGAAGTGCATTGTTCTGGTGAAGGGAGATAATCAATACACTCACTCTCTGGTGTGTTTGACTTGTCGATTTCATTAATATCGGTAAAAAACGAGTCACTAAAATTTGGTAAAATACAGTTACTACAGAACCAACTTTCTCGTGTATTTACAGATAAACGGTCGTATTCAGTTGGTGTTACATTTGTACACTTTCGATGTAACCAGAAAGTACAATCTTCACATTGGAGAGCTTGTTGGTTTTTACGTACAGGTTTAAAACATTTACCACACGGACATTTTACAGGTCCTGGGTTTAGGGATATATCTCCCGATAGTAATAAAAGTCTTAAAACCGCGTGTTTATATTGAGTACCCGTGCTAACATACCCTGTTTTTGTTTTTCGAGAATGGCGGGTCTTCTCCGGGACTGCTCTCGGACATAAAAGATCTAACACATATTCACAATTTGAAATGTTTGTAGTACATCCTGGATCATTTCTAAGATATAAATAGCTATTTTCTGTATTTGTTATCGATGCAGTTGATAACAGGCGGCTTGAAATTAAAAATGTTGTGAGACCAAGAACAACCCCGCCTAGTCCCGGCGCCATCTTGTTATCGTAAATAACAAACACACTAATTAAACACATTTTGTACAGATTGGATTTTAAATTACATTTTAGTACATGATGTATACATTCTGTCTATAAAGTTTGTGTTTCAAACTACATGTAAATAATTTTAATTTAAAGGTGCTCCCGAAACCGACAATTTTATAATCAATATCGTATTTCCTGTCAGTTTTGTTTTGTTTTGCAGAAGGTGAATGTTATTTACACAACATTGATACAATAATTACAATTATATTATATTTTCCCGGAACTCAATACCGCGAAATTTCATGCTCGCTTAAATTAAATACCCCTCTTTTACATCGACATCGCGAAAATTGCAAGCCGCGTAATTTACCCGCTATACGGTATTACTTCGATTTTTGGAACCTTATTTGATTTTTGATTCTCAAAATAGTAACAACAGAGTACAAAACTTCCAATAAAAAGACGACATGGTGGGATTACAATCGATATGTAAAGAAATTTGAGCAGCGACCACGAAAAAACTAAATATTGGTGAAAGTACTCAATTGTAAGGAAATATTTGTCTATTCGATTTGAGAATCTATTTTTAGATATTTATCTTTGTTTTTCGACGTTACATAATTAGCAATTCAATTCAATTCAATATTTTATTAAAGTCTCATCTCTTAAACATAATATTTGTACATGCATATAAATATTAAGAGCCATTCAATACAGAATTATAAGAGACTATATACATTTAAATAACTTGATAATAACATAAAAACTACAACTGATGTACATATATAAGAAAGGAAGAACTATTTACAGTATAAACTATTTCTACGTCTTTTTAAAATTTGTAAACAGGTTTTGGCACATATTCTAATCATATTTTCATTTGAGAATAAAAACGTTATTTTCTCTTCATTATTAAAAGACATAAAATCAACGGTATAACTTTTTGCAACATTAAATAAATTTTCTCTAAAATCCTCGTAAAATGGACAGTTTAAAAGTACATGTGTTTCATCCTCTATAAAATCACTACAAAAACAACAAATTCGCTCTTCAATTCTCAAATTTTCAAATCGACCCGTTTCTATTCTAAGTGGTGCAACTCCACATCTAAATTTAGCGAATGCACTCCGGTGTGAAAATGGCACAGCTCTTTTGCAATACATTTCTGTTTCAAAACTATTTTTAAAAAGTCGATACGTTCTGAGTTTATTTCCACCTCTACCAGATACAGATCTTTCTAAACTTAAACAGTTATGCCAATTATTTACATGTTTTTCAAACAATCTCGACATTACACTATTAACAATAAAAGTAGTATCAACATTTTGTGAAATATTACAAAAGTGACTTAAATTAAGATCACGCGTGGAAGGTTTTGTTAACAAAAACATTCCAATTCTTGACACATTTATGACTTAAGCTCATGCAATTTGACCATACGAAAACCTTTCTATTTAGTCTATCAGAAGTCATATTATTAAGTCGACACCATAGACGTATAATGCATTTCCATTGTTTATGAAAAAATGGTGGCCATCCCATATCTCCAGTGACTGCGGCGTTTGGTGTATACTTGCCAACCCCCAAGAAAAATCGACAGGCTCTATTTTGTATAGCGTTAATACAAGATACATTTTTTATACCCCCAAATACTTGCCCCATATTCTATTATGGGGGACACTAAACTGTCATATAATTTTGTAAATACTTGATATGTAACACCACCTAGAACCTTACATTTAGCTATAACTAGGCCTAAAGCTCTGTTAGCCGATGTGGCCACAGCTTTTGCTGTAATGCTATAATCTAAGAATTCATTTAAAACAAGACCTAAATAGGTATTGCAATCTGCATAATGAATGATATTATCTCCACATTTAAGTTCAGTACAAGACCTAGGAACAGATGGTGTTCTAAATTGAACAACATTACTCTTTGTTGGATTAACAGTCATACAGTTATCATCACACCACGTTGCTAGCGCATTTAACAATGTTTGCAATTCATTTTCATTATTGGCTAAAATAACTATATCATCTGCATAAAGTAGAATGCAAACTTTTTCATTGCCTATATCAATACCACAGTTATACGACTTGATGAAAGTAACTAGATCGTTTATATATAAGTTAAATAATAAAGGGGATAAGGGACACCCCTGTTTTAGACCGGTATTAACATTAAACCAGTCTGTGAGGTTACCATTTAACCTTATTGAACATTGTACATTAGCATAAATATACTTGATAGCAGAACAAAAATTATCAGCAACACCTAATGTATTAAGTTTTTTCCATAATATATTCCTATTTATGGTATCATATGCTTTTTTGAAATCGACAAAAGCACAAAAGGTAGATTTACGTAGTTTTTTCCTTACATCTATAATATTAGTTAACGTAGATAGTTGATCTATCGTACTACGACCTTTGCGAAAACCATTCTGCTCATCTGCTAAGAGGTTATTATCGTCTACCCACTGAGCTAACCTTTCATTCAAAATATTACAATACAGTTTGTAAGATACACATGCTAATGCAATGCCTCTATATCATAAAGGGTCCTGTGGGTCCGCCATGTTTGCTTTAGGTATAGGATTAATTACACTTTTGTTCCATACGTCTGGGATTTTTTTAAACCTAAAGCAAAAATCAAACAGATAATGCAAAAACAAAGCTGAAAAGTTATTTATAAATGCTTCAGCGGGTAAATCATCAAAACCAGTAGATTTACCTTTCTTCGCTTTCTCAATGACACTAATTGTTTCAGCAAAAGAAATAGGTTCAGTCAAAATAAAATCGTTAAAAGTATCACTTCGGTTTTTATTCGTAGCCAGCACAGTTTCATTTGTTGTAGAATATTGCTGATTTAGTAAATTAGAATATGCAGACTTCCATTTATTTAAAACTTCAGTCAGCTGAGAAGAAACTTTATCATCGTCGTCTATAACTTCCATTGGAATTAAAGACTTTCGATTCTCAGCCACCCCAATTTTACCAATCTTTTTTCCAAAACTGTTGCTGGTTCTTAGTAGAGTCCAACAACAGTTCCTCCTGCATACTAAACCAATATTTCCTCTTACATTTTTGGACCTCCCTATCGAAAGATTTTCTTTTATCAACGTAAATAGCCTTCAAGTCCGTAGAACGTCGATTATCGTTACATTTGTTCCAAGTCTTTTCGGCTTTGCACATTTCAATCCATAATTTATTTAAGCCTTCATTCCACCAGGGCTTTTTATTTTTACATCTTTTATTAGAACGAATGCCGCCCATAAATATAGTTTTACATGATAGTTTCTTTTTTATTTCACTATCTACGGTATTACAAAACTCGTTATATATATCGTTTATACCTTTTTGTTCTTGTTTAATAACCTCAAATTTGTTAATAATAGAACAAATTTCTGAATATGTGTCATCTGTATTCATAAAATCAGTTGGTATATTCTTAAAGTTGTATTTAGTATGTTGGGTTACCATACCATCATTGTGTGTTGGTAATACAATTGAACTAATTGAGCTAAGATCAACTTTCCATTTAATCATAGAGTGATCTGGAATCAATTTTAAATCAACACCCGTTATATCATAACCCGCAGCAGTTATCAAATCGTTTGCTCTAACAACAGAAAAATGACTACATAAACTCAAATACTCATACGGTACAATACAATAATCTACAACTGAACAACCTTTTGTTGATATACATGTAAAATCATTGTTAATAAAATTTCTACCGTTCAGAATACAACAATTTACACTAATCAGGAAATCAATAAAGGTATTACAATATGATTTACACTTAAAATCGACTACATCTCTGTGACATATATCATCAACACCTACTATATAATCATTTTCTTCCCCACATCTACTATTAAAATCTCCGCATATCAAAAATGGGCCAAAATTTTGGAATTCATAAATTTGCGAGATTAACGTATCGAAAATTACATCTTTATCCACTTGACGGGTAGAATTTTCTGGAGGCATATAACACACACACACAATAAATTTAAAGTCCGAATGTTTATGGTTAAAATAAACCCACAGTATACCTTCAAAAGATTAGTCTAAAATACCAATATTAAACATATCATAAAAATTTTGTTTTACGAAAATACCTATACCACCAGAACCAGTTTTAGCATTTCTACGTAGATGCTTTCTGTTCTGTCCTATCCAATGATAACCATTTACCTTAGCACGTGTTTAAAATTCATTATTTTGGAAGAGCTCACTCACCATTTTAATTCTATAATTAGTAGCCGTCTTTCATTGTTTTATTTATTTAGTACTTCATCATCGTTTGACTGGTTATTTAAAGTATAGTCGCATAAATGTTATGCATATTTAGGACGAGTTCATGAACTCACTAGTTCAACAATCTGAGAAAAAAAACATGCAGAAAATAGGAAGGCATGCAACGACGACTTTCGGCAACCATTTCAATTAAACGTTATAGAATACATGCGCAATAGACAATGTACAATCCAGAGAAACCTACAACACAAGACGAAGAAAGAAAAACACACAACAAAATAAGTGTTGAACATCTATACGCAAACAAATACAAATAACGTAAATACAGCACGATCCCTCCTACAAACAACTGGAGGTAAAGAGGAACCGAACATCTTTGTTTATGCGGAAATCGTAACGGACAACACAACACGAAACTCAGAAGGTAAAAACACAAAAAAATAAATAGATGAAATATAATATGAATGGAGAGCTGGATAGGGACGAACAACTTTATTTTATGTTTATTTTTGATGCGGCTACATAGTGGCTACCTTCCCCCCTTAATTTTAGATATTTTACTTACTAGCATTACTTACCTAGCCAAAATTCCTCATTTAAGTTTCCGAATCCATATTTATAGTCAGTCCAGTTCAGGTAGAAATCGACAGAACCGTCATATCTGTTCTGAATAACCTGTAATAAGAACACAGAGCTCTAAAATAGTACACACTGTACGTTTCTGGAATAACCTTCATAAGGTACACTCGATGCCAAAAGATTGGAAAGCCAATATTTAAAAAAAAAATATTTGCGAACATGAAAACAAAACGGCTTAAACAGGATAGCTAAAATCTGCAAAGGTCTCCTATGCCTGAGAAAGGAGTACTTAAGTTTTATTTAAGAAATAAATCATAGAAGCCAGAATGTGTTGGGAGTTTTAACATGGACTGGTGGATATTAGTATTTTATCCCGAGCCAGAATCGAGGGATACAATTTACTAATATCCGCCAATCCTTTTTAAAACTCAAAACACATTCTGGCTTCCATGATTTATTTCGATTCTGATGTGTCTAAGAGTACAAATACGGAAGTATACTTTGATTGGATGACGGTATTGTCGGACACAATTTATGCTGCCAATGGAAAAGTCAGTCACATTCACCGGCGCATGCGCTAATGAGATTATACTGAATGGATAACTCGCTCGTTTATTAACAAAGCGAAAGAAGGGGGTCATGTTAGAATAACAATTACATTATTTAGCAACTGTAGATTTCGATAATAAACCAGTACCGAAGAACTTACTGTAACGTATGTATTATTGCATGTTGCTTACATATACATTTTTATATCCCTTTTTTAATGTGGTTCATGTTGCTATGTCTTTAGTTTTAATTCTGTATGTCTGCCTTTTCGTCTTTTTTGTTTTAGCCCTTGTATTGTCTGTTTTTCTTCGATTTACGGAAGTGATAAAATTTACCAGTTGCTTGCCCATGGTCGGTTGTTTTCTCCGGGTACTCCGGCTTCTTCCACCACTAAAACTGGTCGCCATGACATACGGCTGAAATATTGGTGAAAGTGGCGTTAAACACGATCAAAATCAAATCAAATCAAATCGATTTACGCCAACTGACTATATATTTGTTTACTTCAAACTTTCATTCAGATTAAGTTCTTTGAATGATTGGGGACCCTCGTGTTCGTGATCGTATGGTAGTTGGATTTATAACTACATATGAAATAAGTGCCGATCACTTCTTACGTTGTGAGTTCTAATCCAACTCATTTCGAGATGTAATTGATACAATAATATGTGATACAATTTGTCAGTGACAGGTCGGTGGTTTTCTCCGGTTTCCTCCACCAATAAAACTGACAGCGACGATATGACTGAAATATTGTTGAAAGTGGCGTTAAACACCACAATCCAAACCCTAACACTTTAACCCGGAAGTTGATGAGTCGTTCGGAGCACCATTGGAGTGCATTCTCTATCCAGAGTTGTCGTTCCCGTTACTCTCCAACATCTCTGTCAAAGCTCGGTTTACAAGATTTTTGTAAAATTTAGAAAACAGAAAAAAAAATGTACTTAAAATTGTTTTAATTATTGTTAATATCAATAAAGATGAAAATAAATCACTCATTTCAAATCAATACTCTCTTAAAAATGGTTTTTGATCGTTTTTAATTTTTGCTTCCGCAAAATAGTTCCCCAAGAAGTGTTGGGGGAGGGGGTAATTTTTAAGAGAGAATAGATTTGAAATGAGTGATTTATTTTCATCTTTATTGATATTTACAATAATTAAAAAGACAATTCTAAGTACATTTTTTTAACTGTTTTCTCAATTTTACAAATTCCGGGAATTTGACGTCTTCGTGTTGCTCAATCTTTAGTTTTCGGTGTAATGTTTTGAAGATCATTTATTGTCTGTTTATCACTATTCTTTTAATTAATGTATTTACGACTTTTCATTGCCACTTTAGTAACTTCAAACAAACTTGTGTTTATCTTTCACATAATCGGTTTCAAATATTTTTTTTATTTCTCAATATCAGTAATTCTTGGTTGAGACAAAACATACCTCTAGATGTGATATATCCTATATGTCTGTGCTAAGAGTAGACAGAATCTAATTTAACATCATCATTTATTATTATCTTTCTTGGCTGTGTGCTGTGGTTCGCAATGTTAGTTGGCTGATCGGATTATTTCATTGAACATATCTATAGCATTATATTTTAAAATGTATTTTTATTTACTAAATAATAAAAATTGTACTTACTGTCCAGCCACCCCCTGCTGTATCCATGTCGCAGTAAACCGGAAGTCCATTCTGAATATTAGGGGGAGATAATATGTAAACACCACTCGGACTGTCAGCACTGCTAAGTGTGGAACAATCTTCTCCTATGAACATAAAAGATATAGGGGACCAACCATTTTCTTATCTGGGGAGAACTTGATAGAAGCTTTTTTTCATAGTCATAGTAAATGCTTATTTTTTTCGAGACAAAACGGAAACGACGGGTGTCACTAGTGGAGCAGGAACTGCTTACCCTCCATGAGCATCTGCGTTCACCCGCGGCTTTTTGTAGGATTCATGTTACTCGACATTTAGTTTTATGTGTAATGTTTTGTAGATCATTGTTTGTCCTTTTTCTTTTGCTCAATTTCAATTGCAAAAATAAGAGATGGATATTTTTAGTTAAAAGAAGTTCCGCATCACTCCCCTTTCTATTCAACACCAGGTAAGAAATGACTAAACTGTAATCAGATTACGAAAACTATATTTAAATTTTTTTTTTCAGATATTGTTAGAATTAATTAGGTTTTACCGCCATGATATAACTGAAATATTGTTGAAAGTGGCATTAAACACCAATAATCCTAATCCTATTAGGGTTTAGAAGATTTCCTACTTTAGATAACCCGTCATTTGTAGAGATGTAGTAAAGATGTAGCATTAACTTCATATTTACCTCAGGTAATCCCGACAATATAACCAATTACATTCCCCCATGATCTGAATGGGTGAGTGATTGTTGTGTAACGCAAAAAGTTGGATTTTTATAGTGCTAGCTGACTGCAACAACACCCCACCGATAGACAAGTCACTTCACTCAGTTATATAAGCCTGATTTTTACCCCTTAGTGCTGCGTGCTTAGTGGAGAAACAGGAAATACATATTTTTAAACGCTTTGATTTGAAAAGAACAAGATTCGAACACACGATCTACCACACACGAGGCGAGCACGCTAACTATATTACACCACCGATGTGTAGCACGCTAACTATATTACACCACCGATGTGTAGCACGCTAACTATATTACACCACCGATGTGTAGCACGCTAACTATATTACACCACCGATGTGTAGCACGCTAACTATATTACACCACCGATGTGTAGCACGCTAACTATATTACACCACCGATGTGTAGCACGCTAACTATATTACACCACCGATGTGTAGCACGCTAACTATATTA
>MJUT01021616.1:12024-24382 GCA_002080005.1 Gigantidas platifrons | reverse complement strand
AACTATATTACACCACCGATGTGTAGCACGGTAACTATATTACACCACCGATGTGTAGCACGCTAACTATATTACACCACCGATGCGATTCTCCACATCTGCAAGAGCATCAAACGGTATTGGAGTGTTATAACCGTCCGTAACAATTTAAGACACCTCTCGGGGCCCGGATGGATCAATGAGTTAGGTCGTTGGATCTAACAACTCATACAAGCCTATCACCAATACAGCGTGGGTTCGCTACCGGCTTTGTAAATTACAAAAAAAGGGTGCACTCGACTCACAACTGCAAGTGATAAAGTTTACCAGTTGCTTACCCATGGTTCTCTCCGGGTACTCCGGGTTCCTCCACCTCTAAAATACTAATCGCCATGATATAGCTGAAATATTGCTGAAAGTGGCGTTAAACACCAAAATTCAAATTCAAATTCTAGACACCTCTCTGACGCGAAATCTATCCAAACAAGGTTACGTTGCTCATAGGTAGGACACACAACGATCTTTAAAACACTACACGGAAATCTAAAATCACGAAACCCTCCCAAAAGACGAAGAACTGTTACGTTGTAAAGAAGGCGTCATATATGTAAAAAATCCGCGATCTCTTGTAGTTTATTTTTTTTTTATCTACACACGGTTTTGATTTTCCACAAGTTCTCCAGCCTAATTACGTTATTGTACGCATACCAACTATATAATAAAAAAATTAAAAAAAAATTTGAAACATGATCCTTGAGAGAAATAACACAGCAAACTTGAATATTCATTGAGCTATCATTCATGACATTAAATGTAATCAGTAATGTACTCGATTACATTTCAGAAGTAATTGTACTTGAACTGATGTAATTGTGTCTTTTGTTGTTTCTTTATATTATATCTGTAACCAATCAACCCAATCACAGATTGCTTACACGGTGTACATGGAAAATTAAATCCTTAGCATTGATATTAACAAAAAAAGATACCTACCGCTATCATGTGTTACGTAGTACCGTGCTGTTACAGAAACTACACTATTTCCCAATCCGGTGAATATTGAATTATATCCGATACAATTAGATCCGGAATATGTCCAACTTCTGCATTGTGAGTCAAAGGAACATTTCCCTGCACATCTTAATTTATTTGTATTGTAAACAAATATTATATTTTGTATAAATTCATATCCGGCTAGATCCTGGTTTTCTTCCCAGTATGTCATTTCAACATCTTGACTTGAAACAATGGCAGCTTCAAAAAGATATAAAAATGTCACAAGTCTCCGTCAGTAAGCCAAAGCTGGGTATGCTTCAGTTATTCTGCACTCATAACCCGAGGATCAACTATCAGAGAAATCCTCGTAGTTATGTGATCGTTTTAGAATATTTTTCGACTGTCTTTATAACCAATCAAATCACAGTTTTTTTTCAAATGTATCTAAATTAAGAAAGAAAATCCTTGCATATTATGAGAACCGTCATTTTTCTGCATAGTTTTTCTTCTCAAGGAATTAGATTAAAAATACAGAATATTGATTTTAATTGATAACTCATAATAGTCTTTCTTTCAACGGGATGAGGATTCCTCTGCCAGCTGACCCACGGGTGATGACTGGATAGTAACCGAAGTGTGACCAGCTGTGCTCTGCCAGCTGACCCACGGGTGATGAGTGGATAGTAACCGAAGTGTGACCAGCTGTGCTCTGCCAGTTGATCCACGAGTGATGAGTGGATAATAATGGAGTAGTAATCAACTGTGCTCTGCCAGCTGATCCAAGGGTGATGAGTGGAAAGTAATCGAATAGTGATCAGCTGTGCTCTGCCAGCTGACCCAAAGGTGATGAGTGGATGGTAATGGAATAGTGATCAGGTGTGCTCTGCCAGCTGACCCACGGGTGATGAGTGGAAAGTAATCGAATAGTGATCAGCTGTGCTCTGCCAGCTGACCTAAGGGTGATGAGTGGATAGTAATGGAATAGTGATCAGCTGTGCTCTGCCAACGGATCCAAGGGTGATGAGTGGAAAGTAATCTAATAGTGATCAGCTATGCTCTGCCAGCTGAACAAAGGGTGATGAGTGGAGAGTAGTGGAATAGTGATCAGCTGTGATCTGCCAGCTGATCCAAGGATGATGAGTGGAAAGTAATCGAAAAGTGATCAGTTGTGCTCTGCCAGCTGATACAAGGGTGATGAGTGGAAAGTAATCGAATAGTGATCAGCTGTGCTCTGCCAGCTGACCCACGGGTGATGAGTGGAGAGTAATGGAATAGTGATCAGCTGTGCTCTGCCAGTTGACCCACGGGTGATGAGTGGAGAGTAATGGAATAGTGATCAGCTATGCTCTGCCAGCTGACCCACGGGTAATGAGTGGAGAGTAACCGAATAGTGATCAGCTATGCTCTGCCAGCTGACCCACGGGTGATGAGTGAAGAGTAATCGCAATGTTATCAGCTGTGGGTTATCGATGATGATCATACATATTTATAAACGTTCATCCTATTGAAGATGTTATTCATTACCTCTTATTATGCCAATTATATTACAACCAAAGAATATCTACATTCAATATTATAATCAACATTGAATATTCAGATTAATACTGAAACACAAATGTTTGGAAATGATACATATTATACTGATCAAACTAATTCAAATTGTTTTTAGAAAGTGCGTATTTTTATTAAACAGACAACAGTAGTTTGATAGTCAGTCTGCAGCTTTATCCTTTGATACTCAAAATCAGCAGCTTTAGATTGTATTTGTTCGTTGTACATGTTTTTCCTTGTTTTACTCATGTTTACTCTATTACATGACTCTTTCGTTTACCCCTTCTTTCTAATAATATGCTGTATAAGGGGTTGCTGCTAACAAGGGAGATACTGAAGTGTTCCTCTTGGTTAAATTGATGTTATCACGTCGAAAGTTTTACGGTCGCCACCATGACTTGGTTGACAGTTATGGAATACATGTGTCACAAATGACCACGGATATGTTCCACTTGTCGTAAACAATTCCCGGTCCTTTCCTCATTCATGATTTGTCACCGGTTTTGTAACTGCTTACCCGTCAGGAACACCTGAGTTCACCCCCGGATTTTTGTGGGGTTCGTGTTATTCGATCTTTAGTTTCATGTGTATGTTTTGTAGATCGTTGTTTGTCCTTTTGTTTTTTTTCTGTTGGCCAAGTTTGTGTTGTCTGTTTTTCTTCAATTTACGGATTCTTATTATCCCATTGGTATCTTCTATCGCGTCTGGTATATGTCTTGCTGTCATTATATTATCTGTATTGTACATGTAAGGATGGGACTTACTAGTAATACAAGTTTCATTAACTTGTGTCCGATTCTATTGGTTAATCAATTGCAAAAAATAAAATATTATTAAATTATCTAAAAAAAACAACCAAATAAATTGTGATAATTCCTTTTCTATTATATAGTCTAACATCGTGTTAACCTCTAATAGTTATGGTTATGGTGTTTAACGCCACTTTCAACACTATTTTTGTTATTTCGTGGTGGTCTGTTTTATTGTTAGGGGGGACGGGAATTACCCGGAGAAAACCACCCACATGTCGCCAGTTACTGACACACTTCAATTTTTAGGAGAAAATGAATGATAAAGTTTAACCCCAAATGAAGATTTTTCAGTTATTACATGGCGAGAACAAATACAAGTTCGATGATATGATGATGTCCGCTTTGTACTAGACAAACACGATAAGTTGGATTTTTATTGCGCTACAAACAACAGTTCGCGGGTAGACGTGTCGCTCCATTAGGACACATTATTCTGATTCCGAGCCAACCAGTCTTTGCTTTTACTCCTTAGTACTGCGTGCTTAGCGGAGAAGCGACAAAATACAGTTTTTATAGTTTACCGGCGTTCGGACCCACGATCTACCACACACGTAAACCATTAAACCATCAATGGTAGTTGAGACCATTATTATCGTGCGTGACGAATTCAAAAGCTCAACAACAAAAAATAATTTATAATCCAAGTTCCAACAATTTACGTGATAGACAAAAACAATGAATCAGTTACTAGAGATATAATAGAGCGGCCGACTAGAAATGTAACTTCTTTCCGTTTTTAAAGACCAATCATTTTCTTATCAGGGGTATGTGGCGGCTGTAATTGCCTGTCATGACAAATTATTTGTTCGTCTCTTATTGGAAGCTTAGACATGTGTTTCAAAATATACATAAGGATATAAAGGGAAAGGGGTATATTGCAGCATTAATAATAGTTGGCCAGTTGAAATGAAAAAGACCCCCCCCCCCCAAAAAAAAAAAAATACAGCCCATTCTCCCACCCCTTAGACAATTTTGTCTGACTAAGAACTAACCACATCGGTGGTGTAATGGTTAGCGTGCTCGCCTCGAGTGTGGTAGATCGTGAGTTCGAGTCCCGATCGGATCAAACCAAAGACTATAAAATTGGTATTTGTTGTTTCTCTTCCTAAGCATGTAGCATTAAAAAGAAAGAGCAAAGACTGGTCCGCTTGGAATCAGAATAATCTGTCCCGAGTGGAGCAACATGTCTTTCCGCGGACTGTTGTCTCAGTGAGCTAGCACTATTAAAATCCGTGTTGGTCTAGTTCAAAGCGGACTTCATCAACATCTCATTGAAAATTAACTTGTTCTTGCCATGATATAGCTGAAAAATTACTAAGTTGGCGCTAAATAAAAATAATTCATTCACTGACTAAGAACTATTTACCTGACATGATTAGAGCAAATATCAGTGCCATCTTCAAGAGTAGAACACAAATTACAATTAGTCGTATATGATACTTATATAATCAAACACCCATCCCTTTTATGTAATCAATAAATAAACATTACATTTTTCTAGCAAAGTTAAATAAAACGATTTTTAAAATAGCCAATTATTAAACCATATTTTAACATTTATTAAATTGGTATTAGCTTTTAGTTAGTCAAATATATTACAACATTGAATAAATTGATTGTATTCAAATTCAATTACTTTTTATAGACATATCTAAATTGCCATAAATATGTTCTGGAGAATTATTTAAATATGGAAAAGACAATACATTCATTGGTTATTTGTTTTACGTCAAGTGCTCATTAATTGAGTTGACTAATGACGTCAGCAAATCTATAAATAGATCACTCAGGAAAATAAAGATGGCGGATGTCATGGACATAGCGATAGCTGTTTTGATTAACACAAGTATGGATGTATCGAGTCAAATCTATAAATAGATAACTCAGGAAAATCAATGAAGGTTATTCCAGTAACGTACCTGATGAAGGTTATTACAGTAACGTACCTGATGAAGGTTATTCCAGTAACGTACCTGATGAAGGTTATTCCAGTAACGTACCTGATGAAGGTTATTCCAGAAACGCATCGTGTTCACTAAATTAGATCTCTACGTTTTTATGAAACAGTTATGTTCACCAATTCCACCAATATCAACAAAACGAACAATCACCTCTTATCTTTAAAAATCACTGAGCTAAAAAAAAAAAAAGATCCCACGACATATGACGTTAGAAATCCAGATCTTGTTTTTGGGACATGCATAAAAATGCATGCACTTGTTATTTGCCTTTTTCTCACACAATATCTGATAAAAACAAGTATATATGCTAAACATACTTCTCATGCAATGATATCCAGATAATGGCTTTGTAGAAACAATTGTATATGCTAAACATACTTCTCATGCAATGATATCCAGATGCTGGCTTTGGACAGCCATAAAAATGTATTCACGTCTTGTTATTTGTCTTTTTCCTACATATACATGACGGAACAGCCAATTGAACACGATTTACACGTATATAAGAATGTAGATAAATATCTAACGAAACGATACATATATGTTTTATCGTTCTCGGACCTGATTTCATGACAATAATTTGCAAAAAGGGTGCGCGGAATTTTCACCGCGCATTTTCGAAAGTTTTTGATAGGGTGAAATCCGTAGCCCTATGGTCCGCCAAAAAAAAAAGGACCATAAAGGGCTACGGTTCCGCAGCTAGGCTAGGTCGATACCTCTGCTGGTGCACTGTTAGTACCCGAGGGTATCATACGCCTATAGTAGTCAATGCTTCGGCGCTGACATGGTTTATTGGATAGAAATAGAAATTTACAGTTCTTAGTTGTGATCATTATTAAAACTAAGGTTCTCCTCTCAGCAGTGTCGGATGTAGATAAAGAGAGGCCCTAGGCTATTCGACATGTGAGATCCCTCCCAATTCCCAACCTTCGCGACTGGAGGGAGATTGAAGCGTTTTTAATCAATTTGAATAAAGTCGAAGATGATGAAGGGTGTTTAAAATTCTGCAATATTCTGAAATGGAGTGCAACTGTGTAACGAAAATTAGTGAAGGGTTGTTTAGAAAGTACTGTATGTTATGCCAGCATACGTATTAAAGTCCAATAACAGTGTTAACACATTATACACTTTGGTCGGGGCCCCCTAAATCTTGAGTCCCTAGGCTTCAGCCTATCGAGCCTATAGGTAAATCCGGCACTACCTCTCAGGAATATGTGACCTTAGCTGATTTTGACTATCCTGTTTAGGCCCCTTTGGTTTTCTTGCCCCCAAAAACTTTTATGTTATTAGGCTTTCAAATATTTTGACTTTCAGCGTGTCTGATGAAGGTTATCCAGGAAAGCGTCGTGTGCAGAGGCGGATCCAGGCGCGGGGGGGAGGGGGCGCACCCGGCGCGCACCCCCCTAAAATTGGAAAAAATATAATTTGTTTGCGTAAAATTTTTCACACGAAATACCCCAAATAAATTTCGCACCTCGCTCCGCTCGGCGCCATTATTTTAAGTACGCCCCCCCTAGCTTGAAATCCTGGATCCGCCCCTGGTGTGAACTAAAGTTGATATCTACGGGTTTTCATTCTTGGATATAAAACACAAGGAATATGAATCTGTAAAAGTTTAGGAGGGTATGAATCACAGACAATTGTACATGCACACATGGTCCTATCTGTACCTTTGGGTACAATTTAATAAGTACCTTACTATTACATTCACTTGGTGGGATCTTAGTCCCCGAGAGTATACTGCAGCCAGTAGTCAGTATCTCAGCACTGATACGGTTTATTAGATATTTTTTTATTAATGAAGTTACAGCTTCAAAATAATGTAATTATTATTAAAACTAAGAAAACACAGGGGATATGCAATAAAGCACATTCGCATTCAATGAATATAAACCCGTAAGCGCCTCATTGGATATAGAACACGAACAGCGAAAACAACATTTAAGCAGCTCCTGAGATATAAAGCACAAACAAAGTAACATGAAAAAATACAAGTATTTGTTCCAGCATTGTTATAAATGATGTTATAGTGACAACCGGAACCTTTGAATTGTAATGAAAGCGAGAGGTTTGGCGCCATAAAATCCGATTCAATCCACCATTTCTTTAGAATGCCTGTACCAAGTCAGGGCCATTGCGGTGTTCCCAGTTTTCCTGTTGTTGACTGATTTTGTCTGTTTGTTGATTTATGAGTTTTGACTTTCCCTTTGGAATATTGCTCGGTGTTCGGTAATTTTGTTATTACCCTTATTTATATAGAATAAAAGCATGGAATAGGAACATTTTGTAGGTTCAGGGAATATAGAACAGGCAATATGAAGTTGGCTGTAAGAGACTGAGATGTTATCCTAGTAAATCACAGACAATAAATATGAACCCGTGAAAAGCTCAGTGTATGTATAACATAGACATAGTTTCATTGGATAGTAATAAAATACAAACAAGGAATATAACCCTGAAAGTGATCAAGGAGGTAGATAACAGAGGCAGGGAACATGAACATGTAAGCTGCTAATGTGATGTACAACATAAATAAACATCGCTCACTCGTAAGAGGCTTAGAGGATATAAAACACAAACAAAAAACATGAAACCGTAAGAGGCCAATAGGATATTAAGCAAACACAAGGAACATGAACATTTAAGAGGTTCAGGGGATATGGAAAACAAACAAGACACAAGAACCTACAGAACACAAAGATGATGGACCCGTTAGAGACTCGAGGGATATTGAATGAACACACAAGGATTATGAACTTGTAATATGCTCAGGGGATTATACCAAAAGCAAAGAACATGAATCTGTAACAGGCCCAGGTGATATTAAGCAAGCACAAGGAACATGAACTTTTAAGAAGCTCAAGGGATATAGGAAACAAACAAGACACATGCACTCTAATGGCTTAAGGGGATATAGAACACAAAGATGATGAACCCGTAAGAGATTCGATGTATTTTTAATAAACACACAAGAAGCATGAGCTTGTAAGATGCTCAGGGGATATAGAACACAGGCAAAGAACATGAACCAGTAAAAGGCACAGGGGGTATGGAACACATACACTCACAGAACATGAACCAGTAAGAGGAACGTATAATTTTTGGATAAACACAAAAAGAACATGAGTCAGTAAGAGGTTCGTGGAATTTTTGGATATACACAAAAAGAACATGAGTCAGTAAGATTGATTGATTTTTGGTGTTTAACGCCACTTTCAGAAATATTTCAGCTATTTCATGGCCATCAGTTTTAGTGGTGGAAGAAGCCGGAGTATCCATAGAGAACCACCGACCGTGGGCAAGCAACTGGTAAACTTTATCACTTGCAACTGCGAGTCGAGTGTGCCCTTTTTTGTAATATACAACCCGGGCGCGAACCGACGCCGTATTGGTGATAGGCTTGTATGAGTTGATAGGTAATCCAACTACCTAACTCATTGAGCCACCTGGGACCTCATGAGCAAGTAAGAGGATCATGGGATATTGGATAACCATACAAAGAACATGAACCAGTAAGAGGATCGGGAGGTATTAGATAAACATACAAAGAACATGAACCAGTAAAAGGATCGTGGGATATTGGAAAAACATATAAAGAACACGAGTCAGTAAGAGGATCAAGGTATGTAGAACATATATGAGTGAGTGAGTCAGTGATTGTTGTTTAATGCCAACTCACCAATTTTTCAACTATATCATGGCGAGAACAAGATAATTTTCAATGAGATGTACTAGACCAACACACTGAGTTGGATTTTTCGAGTGCTAATTCACCGAAACAAGTCCGTGGGTAGACATGTCGTTCGTGTCGGACACATTATTCTGATTCCGAGCCAACCAGTGTTTGCTCTTTCTCCTTAATGCTGCGTGCTTAACGGAGAAGCAACAAATATCAATTTTACAGTCGTTGGTTTGACCCCAACAGGGGCTCGAACCCACGATCTACAACACTCAAGACGAGCACGCTAACTATTACGCCACCGATGCGGTTATAAAATATACGAATAAGGAAGAGGAACATATAATCTGCCCATGAAATATAGAACCTTGTTATTGTTGGTGATGCTATTTCTGGTATATTTCGTGTTATAGTTGGATATGTTGTATTACTGTCTAAAAAGGCAGCCATATTGACAAAATTGGATCCCTATTCTAGGTTTATGTAATATTTATACCACGGTTTTTCTATTTAAACGGAGGGGCCCGGGTGGCTCGATGAGTTAGGTCGTTGTAGGGCCCGGGTGGCTCAATGAGTTAGGTCGTTGTAGGGCTCGGGTGGCTCAATGAGTTAGGTCGCTGTAGGGCCCGGGTGGCTCAATGAGTTAGGTCGCTGTAGGGGCCCGGGTGGCTCAATGAGTTAGGTCGCTGTAGGGCCCGGGTGGCTCAATGAGTTAGGTCGCTGTAGGGCCCGGGTGGCTCAATGAGTTAGGTCGCTGGATCTAACAACTCATACAAGCCTATCACCAATACGACGTGGGTTCGCGCCCTGCTGTGTAAATTACAAAAAGGGTGCACTCGACTCGCAACCGCAAGTGATAAAGTTTACCAGTTGCTTGCCGATGGTCGGTGGTTCTCTCCGGGTACTCTGGCTTCCTCCACCACTAAAAGTGGTCGCCATGATATAGCTGAAATATTGTTGAAAGTGGCGTTAAACACCAAAAATCAAATCAAATCAAATATATTTAAACGGCTAAACAATCGAACGTTTATCTTGAAAAACCGTGGTATAAACGATTTGTAACATTAATCCACACAATATCATATTTATGTCGTTGCATATGGCACGGCTCTCTGAAAGTAGTAAGACAAGATTTATCGTGTGCAATATCTCGTTTCTGCATATAGTATTGCTTAGTTCTTAGTTGTTGCTTGCATTTTAGTATACCAACCATAAGTAGATCACTGGAAAATAATGCCTTAATATTACAACATGAACATATTAAAAGTATCCACTTCAATAATTTCATTAGACTGAAATAATTTTTTATCCTGCAATCAGTACATTTGCTGTACAAATATGCCATACGAATAAATTTTTGCTTTATTCGTACTATACGAATAAACTTTCGTACTAGACGAATAAACTTTTCAGCCTACGAATAAACTTTCCTGGTACCCTGTAACAATGCATAGAGTGGAGGGCGCAGACAAGTAAGTAACCAGTACTAATGTAAGGCGGACTACGAAGAAGACACCTTTGACAACATTTATGAAAGGCGAGGAATGACGCTTCTTTCTGTCGTTTTTGTTAAAATCTTACAAGTTTTCCGACTTTTTTGACATTGCAGGATAAACACAAAATACGTACATTGTCGTTTAATATAAAATTCATTTGTACTCGCTGAGAAACAGGCGTGAAAAGCTCGCCGAAGGCTCGTTATTCTGTCTGTTTCTAAAGCTCGTACAAATAAATTTTATATTTAAAGACGTACATATATTGTATATGTAAATATCGTTTTGTTACGGTACATTTAGTATTGAAAATGATAATACACTATCCTGCAATCTTTTATTCTAATTTGTTTGCTTAAAAAACATAATGCTAATGTTACAACGTCTGATCATGTATAGTCAAACAATTCATTTAAAACAATTTTATGATAGAAAAATGTCCAATTTACACCACAACATTGGTAATACGTTGGTATAAATATTAGCGAATACCGAAGGGGCATTAGCATAAGAAATATCCAGAAAAAACTGGCAACATAGGGTGGACAAGACGTAGAAAAATAAAACAAAAATACAACAGAAACTGCCAACATAGAGTAAACAAGACGTAGAAAAATAAAACAAAAACTCAACAGAAACTGGTAACATAGGGTACACAAGGCGAGGACAAATAAAACAAAAACACAACAGAAACTGGCAACATAGGGTAAACAAGACGTAGAAAAATAAAACAAAAGCACAACAGAAACTGGCAACATAGGGCACACAAGACAAAGAAAAATAAAACAAAAACACAACAGAAACTGGCAACATAGGGTACACAAGCCGAGGAAAAATAAAACAAAAACACAACAGAAACTGGTAACATAGGGTACACAAGACGTAGAAAAATAAAACAAAAACACAACAGAAACTGGTAACATAGGGTACACAAGCCGAGGAAAAATAAAACAAAAACACAACAGAAACTGGCAACATAGGGTACACAAGACGTTACTAACGAGATGTATACATTGTTGGTTATATAAATGAAATTATAGAATGTTTTAGCCCAAGTTTAGATAATTGTCGCCACTGTCATGGTATACAAGATAGTTTTTGCATTGAAATTTAAGGTTGATAAATCATCTACAGTCAAACCTGTATATAGAGACATCTCAAAGGAACATGAAACCGTGGCCTTTATAAACAGTTGACCTTTATATACAAATTAACATTATATGGACTGTTCATTAGTTGGGAAAAATGTGACTGCCCTTTATAGACATTGATTTGCAATATAAATGGGCCCTTTAAGAAAGCTTTACTGAAATCATCATGAAACCCTGCGTTCTTCTCCCCCAAGCTAAGGTGATTTTAGCTGGTATTTGCTATCATGTTTTAGTTTTCTTACTCTTAAAGAATTTATGTGGCTTTCAATCATTTTGACCTTGGACGTACCTCATGAAGCTTATTCCAGCAAAGCGTCGCACACACTAAATTTGATACCTACGTTTATATTTGACAATAGTTAACCCATTTTTATTTTTTCAAATTACTTCCCTTGTGAATGACTGAATCGAATATTAACTAAGAGTGAGTGAAGTATGTTTAACGTTATTATAATAAATAATGCTACTTGAGTGGTTGCTATATAAGGCTACTTGATTGGTTGCTATATAACGCTATTTCAGTGATTACTATATAAGGCTACTTGAGCGGTTGCTGTATAACGCTACTTGATAAATTGTTATATAACGCTACTTGAGTGATTGCTATATAACGCTACTTGAGTGATTGCTGTATAACGCTATTTCAGTGATTGTTATATAACGCTACTTGAGTGATTGTTATATAACGCTACTTGAGTGGTTGCTATATAACGCTATTTCAGTGATTGTTATATAA
>MJUT01021615.1:305835-340046 GCA_002080005.1 Gigantidas platifrons | reverse complement strand
ACTGTACATCTATTTACCCTTACTGTATATCTATTTACCCTTACTGTATATCTATTTACCCTTACTGTACATCTATTTACCCTTACTGTACATCTATTTACCCTTACTGTATATCTATTTACCCTTACTGTATATCTATTTAACCTTACTGTATATCTATTTACCCTTACTGTACATCTATTTACCCTTACTGTATATCTATTTACCCTTACTGTATATCTATTTGCTGTTTAAATACTCGGTTTTGGGCATTTGGTTTGTTTACAAATGACGTTGCATAACCTTACAAACGGCGGTCGTGGTAGAGCTTCAGAATAAAGGTAGCCTTAGCTACTGAAAGGTTGGTGTGAATCAGATGTGAAACATTCTAAAGATCTGTTAGAGTACATACACTCAAGGTTCATATTATTCTCGTCCTGAATATTGCTGAAAAATTGCTCGCTGGACGTTAAACACCATTCAATAAATCAATCAATCATATGATCATGCAATATAATGAATACGTTTGACTTCTTTTACAGCAAAGCAACTATTATCTATGCAAAACTAAAAGACAGGTAAAAGACATTAGTTCAATTGTGCTTCATGAAAAATAATGACTAACGTAGAGACAAATACCTTGTTTGAGGAAGGGAACAATCTCATTGTGTTTACAAAAATAAAAACAAAAGACTTTGATTCTATTAAAAAGTTCTCTGAAACAGACACCATACATATGCTCGACTTTTTAATTGACAAGTAATGTTGCCTTCTTTTTCAATAGAGAGTCGATATTTCTATGGGATCTTCCTCTCGTCGTCTTGTTCCTTGATGTGTATGAGGGGAGCTTTATTCAAGAACTTGTGAAGGAAACATAAACGAAGCTAGTTCGGTCTTTTAATTTCATATTTGGCGATATAGATGATTTTCTTTTACAAAATAATTCCAAGTTTAGTGATTTTGTTGATCGCATCTATCTCATTGAACTTGAAATAAAGGATACCACAGTTACATTTTCATACCCTGACTAACAACTCGAAATTGACAGTGACGTTCGGTGGGTCTAGGGCAATAGCCCCCTGGACAATTGCCTCCCTTGGACAATAGCCCCCCGGTCAATTGCCCTCCATCACCCAATTTTTTTTATTTCATTTTTATTTTTTTATTCTTATTTAATTTGAAAACATTTTTTTTTCAATGAGAAATAAATATGCATACACTCAGATTAAATTATTCAAATTACTTTTAAGTTGGATTCGTTTCTTTGTATATTTATCATCAAAAGGATTATACAGCTTGGCAAGCTATGATAAAATAACTTTCTCTTATTATTTTTAGATATTTTATTTTTAGATACAGTTTAATGATTTTCTAATTAAGTTTAATTACCGTACAAAATTGGTCTTCAAAGAAAAAATTATAAAAAGGAATTTGATTAAACAATGATCAAAGCTAAGTACAAATGTTAATAATTAAAAAGAATTTTGAGAAAAAATGATTCCAAGCTAAGTACAAGCTTGGAAATGGCTTAAATAGGAGTGCATTTTGAAGTGAGAGTATAGAAGAGCAATGGAGTTCATAGAGTCAGAAAGGGGTAATCAGAAACTAAGCTACCAAGGTTTCCTCTATGTTAAGCAGAAGAACATTGCCAATGCCAATGGTGCTGTATGTTGGGAATATGAGCAGAGACGACGCAATAGCTGCAGTGCCAAAATTAAAGTCAGAGGTGAAGAAATAGTTGGTAATGTCAACACACACAACCATGCTGCAGACCCATGTCGCAAGGGGAAACTACAAATAAAGAATGAAATTAAACGTAGAGCTATTGATACTGATGAGACAGCCCAGCAGATCATCAGCACAGCTGTTACTAACTGTTCTGAAGCAGCAGCAACTCAGCTACCACTACTACGCCATATCAGACGTGATATTCGACGAGTTAAGAAGGATGCTGGAAACACAATACCTGTACACCCGAACCTCCAGACAATGGATGTCCCAGAGGAGTACACAGTAACCCACAGTGATGAGCCATTCTTGCTTTACGACAATGGCATAGACAGTCCAGCTAGAATACTCATCTTTTCCACAGAAACCAACCTCAATGCTCTAACTACAATAGGCCATTGGTTTGCAGATGGTACCTTCAAAACACCTCCAGAACTCTTCTACCCAATTTACACAATATTATATGCCCTGGTTGACAACAACATCTTGTCATGTGTCTACGCACTTCTACCAAACTAGACAGAGCAGACCTACTCCAGCTGTTCCAGCAGCTACTCATTCTGAAACCCACACTAAATCCTAGATCAGTAATGGTAGAATTTGAGATTGGTGCACGCAATGCCTTACTGAGAGTATTCCCGCAGACAGAAATAAAGGGTTGCTTTTTCCACTTGTCCCAGTGTGTGTACAGAAAGGTTCAAGAAGCAGGACTCCAACAGAGGTACCAAGCAGATGCAGACTTCAGCCTTACCGTTAAAATGATACCTGCCATTGATTTTTGTCCAATAGCAGATGTAGTAGATGCATTTGAGACTTTTGCTGAAGATATTGGTAATGATTACCGAGGCCTGCTGGACTACTTTGAAGACAAATAGATAAGAAGACCTGGTAGACGTCATAGACTGGACCCAAGATTCAGTCATGACATGTGGAATGTCAATCAACGTACACTACAAGAGCTACCTAGAACTAACAATAACATCGAAGGATGGCACCGTGGTTTTCAATCCTTCATTGGTTCCTGTCATCCAAACATCTGGACTTTCCTTGGAAAACTGAAAAGGCAACAGTCACTTCATCATGTTCAACTAACACATATACTTGCTGGTGATGTGATTCCTCAATGAACAAAACGTTGCGACAAAAGAGAGGATTCCATTAAAATGTAGCACCATTGAACCATGACCTGTATAAGAAGTATACACATCTCTCAGTCGATACGATATTCCAGATATTTTGCAGATCATCGTTTGTTCGTCTGTCCTCTTTCTTTTGATCATTGTATTCTCTGTTATTTTTCATCTTAAAGCCTCTGGTTACCGTTTTGATATCTTTAAATTCTAGTAAGCAAAAAAGAGATTATTATTTTTTATTAGACATCATTTAAGATTGTTGTATATATATATAGAAGCGAAAGCTACAGCTCAATTTTATGGAATGGAGAATAGACTCCAACTGTAGAGTCCTAAAAACAATCAACGAGACCCATAAGGGTCGGGTTGATTATTTTTAAGAATCTACAAGTTGGGGTGTATTCTCTTACATAATACATTTCCATCTGCAAAATTGTGTTCATTATATATGTTTACAATTTGGTGGTTTGGTTTATGGTGTTTAACGCCACTTTCAACAATATTTCAGTTATATTGTGGTGGTCTGGAAACTGGAGTACCTCGAGGAAACCACCGACATGTCGCAAGTCACCGACAAACTTTATCACAAAATGTTGTATCGAGTACACCTCGTCATGAACTGGGTTCGAACTCACAACGTTAGTGGTGATAGGCACTGATTACACAGGTAGTTGTAAATAAACTACCATACGATCAGACCACGACGGCCAGTTAATGGTAAGAAAACCTAATAAGACAAGAGACAAACATATAACCATATGTATTTATCGGCATACGTACTTTCGATCCTCGTTCATATTTAGATATTTCAAGGTCTTTGAAATGTCCCAAACCTTCACATATGGTCTGTCTGATTTGTAATTACTTGTGGTCGGGTTGCTAGTTGTGTTTTCTTTTATTGTGAGAATATATTTTAAGTTCACATACTCGTCAATTCTGAAACTAAATTATACCAGATTTGAACAACTTGAATCGTGCCTTCTATATATTGATCAATTACCTATCTAAACAAGTTGTTGATATGTTTTTTTAAATACAGTTTACTATCAAGAGTCATATTCATTACTTATACAGCATAATAGTGTGATCACAGACGGAAGTTTTGAAACAACTCAAAACAGACTTAGAAAATCCCAGCAGAGGTTCGATACCCGCAAGTCACAAAATATATATAACACGTTTCTAAGACTAAAATGCAGAAGGTTAAACCTCATATACACAAGAACAAAATAATAAACTGTAGATTCTTTAAATAATCTATTATCCAAACAACAGTGTGAAGAGTTTGAAGATACGAAAGGGGAAATCAGAACCAGTTTATCGAAGGCCAGAAAACACAATGGCTAAAAGAAAAAGTACAAAAGGACAAACAACGATCAACAAAACATACGCATAAAACTAAAGATCGAGTGACACGAACCCCACTAACACCCGGGGTGAACTCGGGTGCTCCGGAAGGGTAAGCAGTTCCTACTCCACTAGTGACACCTGTCTTGTTAATCTAGTTACAAACTCGGTATTAATTCATGAATGAGGAAAGGACCGGGAAGTGTTTACGACAAGTCGAACATATCCGTGGTCATTTGTGACACAGATACTAAGGGCGTTGACGATCTCGGTATTAGCAGCTTTCATTATATCAGCAGCTTCTTTGCTTGTAGCTTTATCAGGGTCTGGTAGATGTGAGACAATGTCATCTGGAGAGCGTTTCTTAGTGACAAACTTCCACATTGACATGTTGAAACGTTAATGATTGCTCCCCAAAAATTCATCTATTTATGGCATTTTTTTAATTTCTAATTAATACCGTATAGTTAATTGAGCAATATTTTATTTTAAAATATCACTTTGAAAAAAGTCGACTAAAATTTGTTTGTAAAACTGAGCTTGTTCCGATAAAAGATTCATATAAGCCATAATTCTTTTAAACTACCGTTTTTGTTTACTTATTTATTTTGTACACTTCAATTGATCTTTCTTTGAAATTTCATTAACCTTTATATCACCCAAGCCAAGCCCCAAGCCTTCGGATGTTCAATTACTGTCGACTCGGCACGTGACTAAAGTTCACCTGTTACAAAAGTTTCTAGATCCCCACAAGCACGCTTTGATCGATAAATACATTTCCAACTTGTGGAAAGCTTTCTAGATTCTCAATCACGTGAAAAATGTGTGTACAAAGGTCAAGGGAAATGTGTATTCACTTTGATTAAAGGTAAACATGACAGTGGTTTACAAGGGGATTAACGACATACAAATACGAAAACGAAAACGCACGTATAGATAAAAATTTACATCGATTTTTTTTTCTTCTTTATCTTGACGCGTCGCAATAATTAAACCTCGCATTTTTGCCGGCGGTTGAGGAATCGCAATAATAAATGCATGCAATAATTTCTGAATTTACAGTATTCCATAATGGTCATTTAAGTCGTGATGGCGACCGTAAAACTTTTGGAGTGATGAGTTCAACTTATCTAAGAGGAACCCTTGGTTCAGTAGCTTCATTGTTAGCAGCAACCCTCAAACATCAAAGAAATGTATTATACGTATTGAATTACTACTAGAATTACACTTTCATCTGAGACAAAGCTTATTGTCTATTTTAAAATACAATAATTGTTATATTAAAAGAATATATATTTAAATAAGTCGACAATACATTTGATATACATGTATAAGTTATATGTAATATTAGCTAAACATATATCATATCCTGAACATAAAGTTCCTTTGATGGGTGCGTTGTGCCATCTTTGATATGATAATTAATATATATTATACAATCGATTATGTTATTGCATTGTCAAATCTTTGATATATGAAATAAGTATATATTTAATTGATGTAATCTATGAAATGACAAGGCAAAGGGTTTGTCAGGATTATATTTCTATCAACAGAAGAGATCACAGTACACGATATTGATATGATAATTATAACTCCAACAGTTTAGTAGCCTGTATAATGTGAAATGATGCTGATTCAATGTAATGCTATTTGTGTGCTACGTATTTTATTCTTAAGATAAATCTATGATGTTCCTAAGCTGTGTCTCTTCTTTCTGCCGTATCATTCCGATTCATAATATAAAATAAAACGCTGTTTATGATTGGGATATTTCATCTCTATGATAATGACCCACTGTGACTGATAACTTTGTAAGTCACAGTGATAATGGTGTAATGCTTAAAGAGAAGAACACCGATGTACAATTCTATTTTGATGTAACAGTACATACAAAACAGACAAAAACAACAATGATAAAAATAGAGACAAAACAACCAACACTAGTAAACAAACAGACAAAACAACACAGATGACAAATAGGGAAAAAAACACTAATGAAACAGACAAAGCAACACAACTGGAAAACAGTCAAAATAACACTAGTGAAAAAACAGACACAACAACACTAGTGAAAAACTGACAAAATAACATTGGTGAAAAACAGACAAAATAACACTAGTGAAAACAGGCGAAATAAAAAGTGAAAAACAGGCAAACAATACTAGTGAAAAACAGACAAAATAACATTAAGGAATAACAGACAAAATAACACTAGTGAAAAACAGGCAAACAAATACAAGATAAAACTGACAAAACATCGGAAAATTATAATTCCTACAAATTCTCAAGTTACACTAAGTGCTGGTAAACGTTTAACATTAATATCTTGGTGTTGTACTGTTTCAGTTTATAACATATGAGATAATTTGAATGCATTTAAAGTTATAATTGTTTATATTGTACGTTTACTTTCAAGACATGTCCGTATAAAGTGATGAAGAAAAACATTATCTAGACGTTAACGTTTTCTTTTGATTAGTGAAAATATGCACATGTCTGCATCTACATTAAAATCTTTTTTCTACAGTTTAGAACTTTATAATGAAGACGACGCATCACAATTCAGCTTTAGGCCATAAAAGCGACTTGAAATCACATGTATATGATCACGAACACATATTTATTCCGAACAGGATTGTTTCTGATTTTAGTGACAATAGAATAATAACCTGTGTAACATATTGTGGAAATATTGCTCTCGTCTAGTCTTCACCGAATATAAACAAAACAATATATACTAATAATTATATTAGTGGTAGATGAGTTAAACATTTCTAGTATACACTTTATTTTATAGAGTTTAGTATGCTATTACGTATGTAAGTAATTAACAATCATATATAAAACAAGTACAAATAAATCAAAGTCACATTCTATTATAAACAGAACAATTTTACATCTGTGTACGGCCATTATTGGATATTTTTGTGCAACAAATAAGACAGATGTACGCAAAATAAAGGATACATTAATATATGTCAATAAACTGAAAATAATACAATATATTTGCCCCTGGTCCTGTATAACTTTGCGCATATGTTCTTACTTATATATAAATATAATTAAACGTCAGTGAACTTGGAGTAAAAGTCAATCCCGGTTGTTATTATAGGAGAGATTCAGACTTTGGTTCGTTGTCCTATGATATCACTAAATTATGTCCAGTCTCTAAAGTGATGGTTAAATAACAAACATTAATCATTTTAACTAAAGCACTATTTTTAGACATTTATTTGTTGTTGTTGTTGTTGATATGCTCAAGTATGGTGTATAGTACATCGTCGGTAACGCAAGACTGATCACACTCTGACACTACCAAATGTGGATAATTAATAAAGAGATAAAAAAAATATATAAACTATGATTCTCATTTTGGCAAGTTAGAACTACTGAGAGAAACACTTTCTTAATAATGATATTTAGATTAGATCAAAATATAATTTGTTAAGGAATAAAAAGAACTAACATAAAAACGTAGATATATAGTTTCTTGGCGCACGATGCGTTTCTGGGATAACCTTCACTTGACTCTCAATAATGTAAAAATATTGAAATAAAAAATTGTTTCATTATGTATACGGAATCATAAAATGTTGATATATTCATGCCCAATTTTCAATATAAATATGAAAAAAGTTGTTAATTATTTAAATATAAATATGAAAAAAGTTGTTAATTGTTTAAATGTAACTAGAAGATATAACCTAACAATATTTTTGACAGATACACAAACGACAGACACCAAGTACCAATCGTAAATATAAATAGATTACATCTGTGCAAGTGACCACTTATGAAAGATGGATTTATATGAAATAGCAATAAAACTGCTATAAATATTCTATAGTTTCATTTATAGTATTGGATTGTCTGTCTTAAATACGTTATTTATATTTAAAACAAGGTATGGCTTACTGTTGCTCTTCCGCAACTGACGCATTTGTCTGACTATTTAATTGAGAACATTTATTTCAGTGGTTACATCCTTCAGTCATTGTCTCTTGTTCAATTCTGCAGGGAAAAAAAATTCAAAGGCATCATGAAGGTTATTATTTGTCTGAAATTTTATCAGATAAATTTTGCTTGTTAATGTAAAATTAAGTACGGACCTCACAACGCCCACATCCGGTTTTAAGGCTGTATTGTTGGGAACAAAATAATAGTAATGACATCATGACAACTTGTATAATTAGGTAATACGTGTATTGTCTTTAAGCTTTCTCGATATCAGTCGTTGGTTTTACTGTCCCAAATGAAGTATAACATAGTGACATGTAGCAGAGCTAGATACTGATGTGTACAATCGTTTTCCCCTAATATTCACTTTTCAAATGTAAATAAAATCGCAGTGAACTGAACCTATTTCTTCAAGTACGTGATGTTTATATATTCTGCTATATTGTATTTAACAACATGTTGGATTTTGATAATAGGGCCACTCGTTCACAGTTTTAGCAATTTGAACCCTTAATTACGAAATGTAGACTGCAAATCGAAATGTGTGCATGGGTTCGTGCATGTGTTGTTCCACACGACCAAAAGCAGAAAACGTTCCAACCAATAGCACCACTCAAACTTTAAAATAGTGGTGGTTTTTATGGCAATACAATGACAATAGCAGTATACCGATAAAGTTGTTCATGCTTTCCAGAGTTAACAGGAAATTGCTCTTTATGTGTACTTAATTTGTATCTCTTCTAGTGACTTCATTATCAGGAATTATCTGTCATGTTTAAAAAGATACCAAAGGCGTAATCAGAATGGGTAAATCGAAAGACATTGATCTACAAAGTTCTATACAAATCTAAAGATTGAGCAACACAAACCCCACAATGTCAAGACGAAGACAGACAAAACAAAACAAAAACACAATACAATATATGTTGGATATCATTATACGCAGGCAAACACAAATAACACAAATAAGACATGATCCCTCCTACAAGCAACTGGAGGTAAAGGCGAACTAAACTTCGTAACAGACAGCATAACACGGAACTCAGAATGTAAAAACACATAATAGGACAACACAGAAAACAAAACAAAAAATTAGCAACGCAAATTCATGGTGCGACCGCAAAACCTTCGAAATGATGACTTCAACTTAACAACTAGGAATTCTTGGATTAGTAGCCTCCTTGTTAACATCAACTCTCTATTAAAGATAACAAGAAAGAGCCATACTATTATGTTAGAATGTTAATATCTTACATACATTTTCATTTTCTAATTTTTAAATAAAATGTGTACTTCCTTTTTCAAATCAATTGCCCCAGTTTACATCAGTTAAGAGGGTAGGGTTGATAAAAAGTATTTTATTTCGTGACGGCGTTAATCATCGTGTTCAATGTCGTAGTTTGTCAATATCATCTACTTAGGTTTACGAATTATTGACTGTTTGACAACCGGAAATTAATGCACAATTGATTATGTATCAAGTTATTGGTCTATTTAAAAACATTATGGTCAATAATGAAAACATGAAAATGTCAACTTTTCTTTTACAGACAGTGCATGACATATGTTTATCTTTGAATAACTAATCTTTAATATTTTACATTTGGTAATCAGATTGTACGTTTTCGCAACATAAACTACGTTGGACTGTCGTCCAATTCAAGACAACATATGCTTGATTCAACTCAGAACTTGTATTTAACAGACTGTAATAAACTTGACACTATTAACTCTTTGTATTCAAAATCTCGTGGTTGTGATGGTAATTTGATCTACAACTACCTTTGCAATTAGTGCATATCACCACTAACGTTGTGAGTTCGAATCCAGTTCATGGCAAGTTGTACTCGATACAACAATATGTGATAAAGTTTGTTTGTAACTTGCGGCAGTTCGGTGGTTTTCTCCGGTTACTCCGGTTTCCTCCACCAATAAAACTGACAGCCACGATATCACTGAAATGTTGTTGAAAGTGGCGTTAAATACCATAACCCAGATTTACTATTCAAAGTTCAAATAATGATTATATTAAACAAAGTTTGAAGATACACAAGTAATCAAATGTATGTCAGCATCATTTTTGAACTCGTAATAAGTTGACGACATCTCTGGTCTTATATTGGTGTATATAAAAATATAAAATAGTGATCAAAGGGGAAATATCTAACATGTTTCCCATCATCTAGAGACCTAAAATATGTTATATTTCATTATCAAAAGGTGTATTTTTCCCCTATAAAAAATTATATCACTTTCATAACGATTTTATTGTCAATATCTATACAATTGGATTGGGAACAAGTTTTTTCAACTTACTAGTCCCTCTCCATACAAACACATTAATAGCATAAATAAAATAATTCAAATGACAGCAAATGTGTAAGTTACATCAATTATGATTAAAAAACGAAGCAAAATTATGTCACACACTATATCTATTACCGCTTAAGATATACCAAACATGCAATTCTTTGTATAGCTGAATAAAACCATATTTTAATCACCTCACAGGAAACTGCAATGCAGGTCTAATTCTAATCAGAAATATTAATTACTAAGGACAAAGTAATAAAACACAAACCTCTTATCAGTACACAATCACAAATTTAAACAAGAAACAACCACAGGGAACTCTCTATATGATATTGGTTGGATTAATTTGAGCGTTTAAAATAATTTGAAATATGCATCAAATAATTATTACACGTTTCTTCTATTCACGATCAGTATCATAATATTATAGGACTAGTGTCTGCCAGCTGATTTTCTTCCTACATTGTGGTATTTTGGGGGTTTTTCATTTCATTTCTTCTGTCATTATTTAACTATATCCGGGGTATATTGAACAAATAAAAGTATAACTTCACTTTCTGTATCCGATTATAATATGGTGTTATCGTTAAGTAGGCATGACCTACATAGATTGAACAGGTATCTGCAACAACAAATGCCAAAATGGACAGGTGGTATGAAAATGGTTCTTTCTTTACAATTTTTGATCTAAGAACCACTAGAACGACATTTAAACACAATTAACGGTCATACTGGTGCCCAAGTTGATTATAATTACTTTCTTTTCTAGCTGAATTCATTAAATATCTCGAGCGAATCATTGGATAGTTTTTGCAATCGTTGCCATAGAAATCTGATTATTACGTATGATTGGCTAATATAGAAACCAGAATATTAAGTATAGCTATGAAGAGTGCCGTCTTAACGCATGGGCATGCATTTGCCTGGAGATTCCATGCTAATCTATATGTATGTTGTGTACGGCATGATATTTAATGTTTAAACATCGATTGTGTTGGAAGTACCAATACAACAAATATATGTTTAATTTTATCGACCATTTACATTTTTATTCCTGTGAGTGGTTGTACAGGTAAGGACCCCAGTGCACTGTATTGCCCGAGGGCTTATAATGCTGTTAAGACGGCCCTGATCATGAATGCTACTGCGAAGTGGCAAGTACACATCTGTGCAGGTATTTATTGTTTATTTATATCTATATTGTCTTTTGAGATGTAATTAAAAGAGGGATGGACTCATATTAACTAGTTTAATCTGCCACATTTAGTTGCCCCTCTCATGCCATGACTTGGATATCTAAAGCCATATTATGTTTTATTAGAGGTGAGAAGTGGTTGTACATTTTGTTGATATCGGTAGGTTTTTGATCACCACTGTTTGAACTTTCCTTTCATAGTGTAGAACTCTATTAGATAGATTTATGATTGGCTTATAATGTACATTGAATAATGTACACCGAGTATTACAGCGTTTCAAAATAAAATGTAGTTTGTTTTTGTCCACAGAAAGACAGAGATCATGTCATATATCAATTACAAGTGTAGATTCTGACTATTAAATATGTTTATGATGTGCTTTTAATATACACCGAGTATTACAGCGTTTCACAACAGCTTGTTTTTGTCCACAGAAAGATAGAGATCATGTCATATATCAATTACCAGTGTAGATTCTGACTATTAAATATGTTTATGATGTGCTTTTAATATACACCAAGTATTACAGCGTTTCACAACAGTTTGTTTTTGTCCACAGAAAGACAGAGATCATGTCATATATCAATTACCAGTGTAGATTCTGACTATTAAATATGTTTATAATGTGCTTTTAATATACACTGAGTATTACAGCGTTTCACAACAGCTTGTTTTTGTCCACAGAAAGACAGAGAACATGCCATATATCAATTACAAGTGTAGATAAAGACAAAGTAGATCTTATTATACGTTAATCCTGATCAAGTCTAATAGGAATGAACTTCAACATTTAGTGTTGTTAATGATAATTGTTCATCACGCTGGAAAAGTCTCAGACTAATGAACAAATTAGTTATATGTCTGTCTGGGAAGTGTCTCTGTCTTCCAATTCAATTGACATTTCTTCTTGCCATCATTGATTGTAATTTTATTTCTACCTAGCCATCCATCCTTAACAAAAGTTACAGGTTTCCGACGTTTGACAGAAACAGTGTACTCGGTATCAGATTTAAACACAGAATATGTCATATTAGACAGACGTTTATCATGATAGAATAGTTGACATCCGGGTTACTAAGATAAATGAATACATTAAACATATTTGTTTGAATTAATGTATGTGGTGATAACAGTGGCATTACCCATAACTTATAACATTGTCTCACCATAAGAGGTATATTAGATGTAAATCAAAGGTGCCGACACACATTCTAACAAACGAATTTTTCAGTAGAGTCATATGTTGACCTTTGTCCAGCGGTCGACATAATAACCCAAACTTGACTATCCAATGATCATTAACGTACAGTTATGTTTCATCAATGCAAAACTTTTTTTTGCATATTTTTGCCAAAACCAGTAACATATTATGTCATATGCTTCATTAAAATATAACTACTGTTTAAATTTCAGCTCATTACGTGGAAAATGTGGTTGTATTGACTCTGTAATGGTGTTTTACCCACTAATCTATTTAAAGAAACAACAGTCATGTAGGATGCTTTGAAAATTCCGCTTTAGATGATGTTCTGTCACTGAACAATTCTCTATTCCGTGATGATCTCCATCTCATCTATCCAAACAAGCATGAAGTAAAGGATAGTACTGATACTCAAAAGTCTGCATGTTACCTTTATTTACCTTTGATATCGACAATGGAGGGATATTAAAAACTAAAATCGACGACAAACACGATGATGTCACTTTTCCAATAGCCAACTTCTCTCTCATCAGTAGCAATATCTTATCAACACCAGCGTATGGAGCTTCATTTCATAACTCATACGTTATTCTAGGGATTGTGCCCATTACAGTGATTTTCTGAACGGAGATCAGCTGTTAGCTCTAACGCTACTCCCCCAAGACAACGTTGCTCCTATGTTAATGTCATTGCTACACACGTTCTACGGCCGTTATCACAATCTGGTTGGCCATTACGAAATATCCTTATCTCAAATGACAATGGATATTTTCCTTTTTACGCAAAATATTTCTTTCCTTTATCATCGACAAGTATAACACGACGGGTGTCTTACAAGAGGCAGGAACTGTGTACCCTTCGTCAACACCTGGGTTCACCCTCCCTCTCCCCTTTTATTTGGTGGAGTCCTTGTTTCTCATCTTTACGATTTTGTGTGTTGTGGTTTTTATTTTGTCTTCGTGTGTGTCCAATATTGTCCATTCTTGGTTGTCACTGCTGTTTTCTCTAACGTGTATTTCATACACCTTTCTAAGTGGACAACATAAAGATGATTCAGCCAATTTTTGTTTCATATTGGCAAGTGGTTGTAGAGGAGAATATTTTTTTTTTACGATGAATGATAGACGCCAGCGCCAGCTACAATGCGCTTTCTCTTTTTGGAAATAAAGGTATTCAACGTGCATCAAGCCTGGAGAGACTGGATGTGACAAATTAATAACACTGTGGATAATGAGGGAATATAATACAAAATATATCTACAATACGTAAATTTGTAATTTAGATGAACATACTAGTTCAGTCATCATATGGTCGATGCTTTGGCTAGAAAAAAATTGCTTTATAATTTAGCTTAACCTTTGTGCACTCATAATTTGTAAAGATGTAATAAGTGTAAAAATGTCAGGTTCATATTTAATATTTTGATTGGAATATCGATATTCTGATTTGTCATCAATATAATATTTGCCTTAGACAAAAATTTAATCGCCTACTATTTGTTTAAATCACTTAGCATAAGAATTATTCTGAAAACATATTCACTAATTGTAATGTTATCCTAGAGATTGATAAAATTATAGTTTTATGATCTTTGAAACTAGTAACAAAATGTTTTATTCCACTATGTAGATTACTACCATTTTGCTTCGTATATTTATCCTATGGGTTACCCTTTACATATTTTTATTAGATTTTCATTGGTATGTAGGTTATTCGTGTGATAAAAGTAACATTAGCATCATGTATATTACTATAATGCCAATCTTATTTACATAATTGTCTTTCTGACGTTCTAATTTGATAAACGGCATTGGGAGGCGACATTGTCAAAAAGTTTATAACTTGATAATTTCCGTATTGGAACTACTTTCGTTGCTAATCAAAACAATATGGCCGACGCTATGTCTCGGTAATTCACGTTTCGTGTTTTGAAATAATAAAAATGTTTTTTTATTTATTTACTCTCACAACAATGAAGGAAATAAAATTACAACTGGCTTACCTTTGTTTACGAAATATAATATCCAGAAAATATGCACTCACTTTCCCATATTTACAAAAATATCGTCTGCGAACTCAAAGTATGAACTCGGAAGAAATTGTTGTTGATTCCAATCTTGAGGATCCATCCCATGGAACCTCATGGTGTCACATTTGAACTTCAAATGCCTGAAGTCTCAGAAGTCCTTGAATTACTTGTGGTGCTACAGAATGATATCCCTAAATTTGATGAAATGTTAATTGAAACAATGAACAGCATAAATCAACAGTCTGAATACCCTGAGGTCAGTGTTGAGGGCAACCAAACTGCTTCTCAGCCTTCTGAACTAGTTGACGCACAACATGATCAACCACAATCACAGTTACATGTACAAGCAGGTGTTATATCCAAAAGTGCAAGTCGTTTGAAAGTTCTGGAAATCGAGCAGAACCAGTACAGTGCATCAACAAGGAAAAACACCAAATGGGGCGTTGGCGTATTCAATGGTACGTATCGATGCCTAATCAAAGTTGAAAAAGATTTCTAGACCCTACCCAGTGAATAATCAATTTTGACATTAAATTTACATGACCATATCCTGGACAGGCTTGAAAATATCTGTTTGTTCTCCCTACATCCATCTAGTATAATATTTGGTTTTTCCTCCAGATTTCCCTGCAGAATAATGAATTTGTACGAGTTTATTGAGTTGCAACATAACAATAAAATACACATTATGCAAAAATGTTTCCCTCACAATTAATGTCTTGATACCAATAACTTTTCTCGCAACGATATAGCTGAAATATTGCTAAAGCTGGCGTTAAACACTAATCAATCAATCGATATTTGTACAAAGCTGTATGGTTTTATATAAAGTCTGTTTTCTGTTACCCACACAAGTAACGTCACAATATCAATAAATATTCTCGCCACAATATAGCTGAACTATTGCTAAAGTTGGCGATAAACACCAATCAATCAATCAATCAATCAATCAATCAATCAATCAATCAATCAATCAATCAATCAATCAATCAATAATGCGTTTTCCACCTAATTTATGAATTCAATCTACAGGATGTTTGTGACGTCACAATAACTGGTCAAAAATACAATATTCGAAGATACATGAATATACAATTTAAAATTTACATCCTGCATAACGACAGAAAAAGTCATTATTACCTGTACATGTAATAATAACCATAATCAATAATTCCAATAGAAATGGAAAATACTGAGATGTCGAATAAATGTCCATGAGACGACAATCCAACAAAACAGCCAAATACAAAACCTCATGTATGTAGAGAACGCCCAGTAGTCTTCAACACGATACTAACGCCCACTGCAATTTAGTACAAGTTGTACAACCAAACATTTTCTTCAAATAAAGCTATAATTCCGGTTTTTTTAGCATGGTGCCAAGAAAGATTCAATGAATTCTTAGATTTCCAAACAGTACCCAATTCTGTACTAAATGAAAACTTACGAACGTTTTACGCTGAAGCACAGCCGAAAAATGCTGAAAATAGAGCCAAAAAACTGAGCGATGATCAAGGTGCTGAATACCACAAAAATTATATGAGAAACGTCCGTTCCGCACTTAATAGACATATGAAAGATATTGGTCGTCTAGTAGATATCGTAAAGGACAATGACTTTAAAACTTCCAATGCTATGCTCAGTTCAAAAATGAAATATAATCTGAAGAAGGGGTTATCACGACCGACCAAACACCAACCCATCATTCCAAATGTTGAACTTTCTAAGATCAATGAATAGCTTTCTAAAGATAACCCTGTTGCATTGAGATTTCGCGTGTGGTATGCGTTGGCTATTCATTTTGTGAGTCGTGGGGCGAGTTTCATCATCAGCTTACAATGAGGTCATTGAAATTTGAACGGGACGAAAATGATATTGAGTATGTAACAATTGGTCACGAGACGCAACAAAAAAATTATCAAGGCGGGGTAGATGATCGTACCGAAGATGCATCAGATAAGAGACTGTGCGCAAACGGAAGTATCAACTGCCCCATTAAAGCCTTGAAATATTTTGTGGCAAAAACAGATGCAAATACTACTGCATTGTTGAATGAATGCCAAAAGGATGCACTCCAAAACCCTGACAATGCCAACATATGGTACACAGCAACCGCTGTAAAGCAGAAGAAATTTACCACCTTTATGGGTGATATCTACAAGAACAGTGGCGTGACATGAGGGCAACAACCATCACTGCATTGAGTGACGCTGGTTTAACAGATCGCAACATAATGTTCATGTCCGATCACAAGTGTGAAGAATCACTTAAATCCTATTGCCGACGTCCCAGTACTACACAAAAACAAATCATCAGCAATGTGCTTGAAAACGTGGCTACTGGCGAGAAAAACTTACCAATCGCTCCTGTGACTAATGCAATGACTCCAGTGACCGTATCCGTTGTCGTTCCTTCCTCTGACACCCCAATGATACCGGGGGCACTTACAAGCAACCAGGGCTTGAACATCAATCGGGAAAACACTGGATTTATCGCCTACTGCGTCTTCAAAGACTGTAACTTTCCCTTGCACGCGGGAACATTCGCTCGGTAAATGTCAAGGACAATCGCGCGCGCGGCCAATATTGAGACATTGACAGACTTTAGGTGTGTTAAAGTATTATTGTTCTGACTTTTTTCCCCCCAACTATTGACTTTTAAATTGTTTGAAGTTAGCCATTTGTTGAATTAACATTAAATGTTCGTAGGGATTATTTTACACCTTTACCTGTGATTCGATGTCAATATTACTACGCACTGTGTATTTCACTCATTGAAGCTTTCGATGGAATTAAAAGTGTTAAAAACTTAAAATTTATATTGATCGATTAGATTGGAATTACAAGGATTGAACGCTATGTTGTAGGAATTTATCAACTTATAAACTTCGGACGTTTATTTAGTTTGTTAGTGAATAGGCTCAGAGTTTATAAGTTGAAAAAATTCCTACAAAATAGCGTACAATCCTATAAAAAATTCTTATAGAATTGAAGTATATCGTGCCTTTTGATTGGACAATGACACTGTCACCTGTTCTTTTTAATTCGTTCATAACTCGATGAACTTTTCAATCTGCAAGCCGTAACTGCGAGGATCCACCATCTTGAAAACGTGAGATTATACATGTCATATTTACAACAATATACCAAAATAATTAAAATGCCTACCTTGTAAGCGTATTTTAGTTACATCTGATTAAAATTGAAGCGTACACGAAGCCAAATGACGCTTGACCTTTACGTTTTAAACTGGAAGTTTTCATATGAGGTCACGTTGTTAATGTTCTTAAGTCGTCAACAACATATTGCGGAATTCTAATTTGTGCGATTTTTAGAATAGGGATATGCAAGAATAATACATTTTTATCTACAATATTGAATTTAAGAATCATAAGTATTAAACGGTTCTTTACAGGAGTTCATGCATGTGTAAACGGTGCCGATGCACTCACAAACTTTATATAAACGCCCTTCGAACGTTTATTCAGTTTGTGAGTGCATCGGCACCGCTTAAGGAGAGATTATGAATTTTTACAACATAGAGTTATCGGATAAATTGGGCCTTGGTTGAGGTTTAAGTCTTAAGCATCAACACGTCAAAAAGATTGATGTATACACTGTATACCTACATTTGAAACAATACCAAAATATTGGACAGTTAATTTTGCTGGATATGGTATTTATTTTAACTTATTCTAGTTTTTTCGTGGCATCACACATCTCGGATTTCGCCTTTGATGTGATAAATCCATTCTCGCAAAATAAATCAAGGATAGCATTCATTTCACAACTTTACCCAATCATCTGTGGTAGCATACATACCATATGTAGTAAACGACATGTTTTTTTTTCTCTCTTAAGTTTGTTAAAAATGAATTCCAGGTCAATGTCACAGAATGTAATAATGATATCGAAAACGAATTTTATGTTTTTCAATAGCATACCGATAGAGCAGACACATTCAAAAGAAACTGATCGACCAAATGACATACCCTCTAGTAATGACTGAAATAACAGATAAGATTTAGGATATTAAAGTTTAGAATACATTGTCTATTTGATTTAAGTTACGCTGCAGACAATTAAATGAATTTGCATGTTTTATCGACTGCCAAAGCCAGATAATAAGTACCAAGGAGAACTAACTAGATTTGTATAATGATTTTCAATTAATTGCTGTGTTAACATATTCTAATGTCTCCGTTGGTTGACCTTGATATTTCAAAGCTTTTTGAAGTCACAAATTATTGAATGCCACAGTGAGAGAAGACATGTTCCAATTTAATTAGTTTGCATTCCCATTCTGCGAAATGTACCAATGAATTTTCTGGCAATAGATATATCACATGATGACATACATCTCTTCAACATTGTTAATGCTGAAAGGTTGGAAATCCAAAACCTACAAAAGCAAATAAAAAACAACATGCACTGATTGAAAAATAACAAAGATATCAGAAACATGACGCCATAAATAATAAGAATGGTACAACGAAGGGGTCAGTGCATGATCATAGCTATAACTGGTTACCACATGTAGAGAAACAAGTAATGTGTGCTCAATATAGATATATTTTTATCAATTTCAAATCTGTCGTATGGATCGGAAATTAGTATTCACCTTTGTGATTGAATCAATGATTTGCATGCCACTTTCAGGAAGTGCGACCCTATGCCCTATTGTCAAATGATGACAATATATCATCTTCTACAGCCAATCGTTACCTTTAACCACGAGATCATTGCATCCCTAGTTAAAAAACATGTTTTGATTTATTGTTGATATCCCACACATCTGGGATATTAAATTGCATACCCCAAATAACATCGAAACATCAAAGATGTCCAGATGTAGAGTTTATGGACAGAAGCAAAAAGTACCGTTCAACAGTAGGCTAGTGGCCGTGTCACTCTCATTTTAGGGTATGAATTATGCTCATTGTTGAAGACCCTTGTTGTGACTGTGATATACAGAACAGCAAGAAAAGCTATGTTCCTTTACTTGAGTTCGTATCTAAGTGTAATGTTGGATAGTCGCTCATGTTCATTTACATCCATATCCTTTCTTACTCATTTGTCGTTTTTTAATCCGGATATTGAGTGTTCACCCAACAGAACTGTCCATATGATGAATGGCGAGTGTCCTTCCGGTTAGGCAGTGGAGACTGCAGGCTATAATACAGAAAACATGACCATGATGGGTAACGAGTGTCACGCTCCTTTCATGTTAGACACGTGTATCTCTTTGTAGGTTTTTAAAAAGGAATACGCTAATCGCGGTCTTAATTTTCCGTTCCTACAGAATAATCCATACTTTTATAGTGGTAGTGAAAATATAAAAAAATATGTGTTCCAACACAAAGAGTATGGACACCAGGTTAAAATGTTGAAAATATACTATCAGGAACGATCTATAACTAAGGCTATGCATGTCACCACAGTGGCTGGGAAAGATATTAGTAAACCACGATTATGTAAACATAGTTTCAATCAGTTCAGACTTTGACATTACATATGAGCAGATAAGAAACAAAGGGTAATAAGTTGGCGTAAGTCGAAGAAGGACAGACACAGACAATATAATGGCCAAAATAAAAAATGACAAAAGGATAAACAATAATCTACAAAACACTACGCCGAAAACTAAAGATCAAGCAACACGAACCCCACTAAAATTCGAGGGTGAACTCCGGCGTTCCAGAAGGGTTGACAGTTCCTGTTCCACGAGTGGTAATACTGACAACCATTATATTTTGAAATGACAACTGTAGGTGTTTTGGTCTTTATATCTTGTCTGTGTGATTTATCTTATAAGAATTCCTCGTGTTAATTAAAAGTAAGCTGTAACATAATGTACATGATTAGTCATGAACCCAATGTTCCTTGATATAGCTACTGACAACAGGAAATGTTGTACCACAGCTAGCGTGTTTGTAGTAGGTTCAAGAAATCGACTGTCTCTTCAATTGATCTCTAGAGATGTACTAGGTGGGTGTTCCTCTTCTAAATCAAGTGCACAGATGTATGTATAAAATGTAGAAAATGAGTTGGAGAAAAACGAATCCTCAATACACTCTAGGCTAATCTCTATTTTCTGAAAGTACAAACATAGATCGGTCATAGAATCCATACACGTCTTCATCATCTCATGTCATCAATCTGTATAATCATAAAGTGTATTAAATTATTTTCGTTACGTTTCGTGTTGAATGTGCTGTTGCATAATACAGTAATGAAAAAAAATCACGTTTAGAATTAATTCTAGTGAGTATTCGATTACAAACATATTTTACAGTAACGGGGTATATACAATACAATGGTACAAACACTAAAGTAAAGTAAGACAAATAAATAAATCAGACAAGATAAAATATCACAACATCAGGTATGAGACAATGTACTCCTGGAGTATCCTGGCCATTATAGACACCCATCGTGAAGTTAGCTAAGGATGCATTTTTTCTAAGCTAATGAATGATGGCAACCATATCATTTCTGAAGTAATATTTCTTTTGACCATGATTAAGTAGTATATCATCTACGAGTAGCTCCTTGTTATAAAAAAAAAACTATGAGAACACCGGACGAGACTGTTGCTTTTGAGAAATCTAGTTAATTATGTTTATCTTAAAACGCACCTGCCCCACTTTGTCTAGATCTAGGTATACATTCCTAATAGGAAATCAGTATGTTCTAATTTACTATAAGGTGGGCTTACAAATACTTTTATAACTCTCTGTGGTTGGTCACTATTTTGTTGTTATATCGGGAATACCAAAGTTTATGTGTACGAGGCTTAAAAACTGTAATAAAGGCGAGATGCACAGTGCCTTTTACCAGTTTTGGGCCGAATACATTCAAATATTTTTTTTAAGACACTGAAGTATTTATCCTGCAGAAACATCACGCTAATCCATGGAAGTTTATATTTTGAATTAAGTAATAAAATTATACAATTATCCCTTGATTGGCCCTTTCGATAATTTTCTGTCAACAGGAAATGAACTGATTTAAAACTAGTGTCACAATCTCAACAGGGGTACCAGAAGAGATAAGTTGTCATCAGTGACCGCAGATAACAAACAGGTATCAAGTCAATGTAATTTGACTACTTATCCAGAGCAAGAGCAGGATGAATAAGATTAGTTGACCTGGATCTTTATAAAAACGTAGATATCAAATTTAGCACACACGATGCGTTTCTGGAATAACCGTCATCAGCATGGTCAAAATCAATAAAAACGTAGATATCTAATTTAGTACACACGATACGTTTCTGGAATAACCGTCATCAGCATGGTCAAAATCAATAAAAACGTAGATATCTAATTTAGTACACACGATACGTTTCTGGAATAACCGTCATCAGCATGGTCAAAATCAATAAAAACGTAGATATCTAATTTAGTACACACGATACGTTTCTGGAATAACCGTCATCAGCATGGTCAAAATCAATAAAAACGTAGATATCTAATTTAGTACACACGATACGTTTCTGGAATAACCGTCATCAGCATGGTCAAAATCGAGCTTAGGGAGCAATACAACCAACGGGCGTAAACATGAATGCCAAAATAGGAAAAATCTGTTGAACGCCTCGCATTTGTGAGTGAAAACGATACGAATGTCGCATTTATCTTTCAAAAGCAGATTACAGATTATGGCCATCTAGTACTTATTTTTTGGGTATAAATCTTGTTTATTTTTGAAGGCCAAATATTGCTTGTCAGGTACCAGAGGTTAAAGCGTCTTCTACTTTGTTATTTTGCATGCGTTTCAGATGGACATCCATCCATCCATGTGCAGCATGTACAATTAATTCAAATAAAATTGTGTTTGTACATTGGCTTATTTAATTATTGTATGTATTAATAAAATTAAAACACACGTAACAAAACGTAAATGTTTTATATTTGCATAATTGATTGTGAAATTTATGCATTTTGACTTTTTACATTTCAAATTTTCTTTCATTTTGCGATTTAATTTCCCTTTTGTGATTTTTTTTCCACTGTTCCACTTGATGGACATTCAATCTCCAATATGATCTGCACAAGTTGATTATTTCTAAACTATATACATTTCCTCATAGACCAACTAAGTTATTGAACATAATTAAGAATCTGGAGGCCATTGACATTTTAATTAAGTTTTAAGCAGTGCCTCACATATAACATCTTTATTCAATTCGTCTAAAATTCTTTAAAAAAAATTGTAAGTTTTTGTAAAATGTGAACGTATTTTGTGTATCAAACATGTATTTCTAGACATTTGTTTACATATAAGTATCAAACAATAATATAAATAACAACAAGCCTAATTTCACTGGTAGAATTGCATATATATTGTCTCTATGGTTGGAGTTTTGGTATTTTACGTCATTTACAACAATATTTCAGATATATCGTTACCGTCAGTTTTATTAGTGGACGAAATCGGAGTATGCGGAAAAAACCACCGACCTGCCGCAAGTCAATGACAAACTTTATCACATAATGTTGTAGCGAGTAAACCTCGCTATGAGCGGGATTCTAGGACACAACGTTAGTGCTGATAGGCTCTGATTGCATATGTAGTTATAAATCCAACTATCAAGACCATGACGTCTCATATTTGGCATATACGATGATTTATTAACAACATACATTTAGTGCAAAAAAAAAACAAAACCATACAGTACATAAAAAGATGTTTTTGTTAATAAATTATTCTTTTATTACAAATATTTACTTAGCGAACTATATTACAACATTTACAAGTCTGTGGTTGAGGTGTGTAAGTACATAAATTCTCTATTAAGATTCAAGCAGCGATTCATAAAATATCTGTCAACTGGGACGGGACCATCGTGATACAATATGCAATTAATGGCTTTAAAAAGGTGTTTTCCATATCATTTTCTACTTTATCATACTGCAATTAATGTCTTGATATGGAATAAATATTGGTGTTCTATTATATATGTGCTACATCATCCCCAAGGAGACTTACATGTACTATTTTCGGGAGTAAAAAGGATTCAACCGGACATGTCTAGACAATGTTGTAATTCCTGGATATTTACGACCATATGTATATTTATTCTTTTTTAAGCTAGACAAAATGATTGTTTTAGTCAGGACGTATGATTTAACATAGTTATTTGTTGTCTAAAATTCTGTTATCAATTTCTCAATATTCATTGTTTTGGTTAGATGCAATTTTTACCAGTAAAATTTCTGACATAATTGTCGCGGATTGTTCGGGTCTGTTATTTATGCAATGCCCCTATAAAATTAACCCTGTGACATCATTTGTTTTACACCTTAACAAAGAATACTTGTATTAATACGCAGGCCTTCTTGGCTTACCAAAGTTGTATATAATGTCTTGTATCATATGTATGTTGAGGAGACCAACTGTGTAGCGTTCAGGCTGTTTGCAATCCTCTAGAAATAAATAAAACATTAAATTAAATTAAATTATCAAAGTTTCCCGTTCCTGTTTTGATACCACTTTAGAACTCTGTTCAAAGTCTTCAGAAAAACAGGAGAGTTGACTTTGTTAAATATGTGTAAACGTATTTGGGTTCGTTTTCCTACTAACTTCTTTTTTGTGTGTCTTAAATGATTGAGCTGTCGCCGTTTAAAGTGAAGCATCAGCTTGTCAAAACTTACAATTGTCCTGTTTTCATGTTTTTGTAAGTTCAAAACGTGACCACATTTTTCTGCATTTCAATCGAATTAATCTCTGATTTATTATACATAAATTAGTTGATCGTGTCATTAATAAATTGCTATTGTTGGTTGTTAATTGTCAAGCGACAAATACTGTGTGCATATTTTAGGAAGAGAATAAGGTTAGCGATATTTAATACATAAAGAAAGAAGGTGGGGGGGGGGAGGGGGTTGAACAAACTGTACAAACAATTCATGACTACAATGAGAAGAGTGTAGTGAGTTGGATAGACAAAACAATAACAAACTGTGAATGAGTATTAGCTCTTGTAAATATACTTTGAAATACAAAATCAATTTGTAAGTGATGCTTTATAATAATGTACCAAGTACAAATGAGGAGTCGTGATCGTATGGTAGTTGGATTTAATACTATCTATTCAATCAGTGCCTCGATGCAACATTATATGAAAAAGTTTGTCAGTGACTTGCGGCAGATCGGTGGTTTTCTCACGGTACCCCGGTTTCCTCCACCAATAAAACTTACCTCCACAATATAATTGACATATTGTTGAAAGTGGCGCTAAACACCAAAAACCAAACCAAACACCATAACGCTAACCACGTCCAAATGATATGTTAATGGTTTTAAAACTATCAATTTGACATATTTTTGTGAACTGTGGTATATCATAAACTCTTTGCTACTTAAAACAAACACTGTGATAATTTGCCACTTTCTATTTCCGTACAAGTTTCTAAACTGTGTTTTATTTGATTAATATTCGAACCAACTCAAACTATAAGATTTCACATTGAATTTGTTACAAACCAATGTCTCGTTTATTTTAGAATCCTTATTGGTATTTGATAACTTCAATTGAAACCTTTTAATATACAGTTATATTAATCAATAATGCCGTTAATGAGAGAGAGAGAGAGAGAGAGAGAGAGAGAGAGAGAGAGAGAGAAACTTCAAACTGTTTTATTAAGTATCCCATTGTTACCACAGATAAGTATACAGCTAAGTATTTAGAGGTTATGTGATTGATAAATTAACGAAACTCTTCAAAGACAACAGACAGATCTAGACAAAAGACAACGATAAGGAAACAAATATATATCGTTTGCAGCTTAGAGTGCCATTGTTGCCTTGGCATTTAATAAACAGCATATTGATAACAGGATTGTGTCATTGAAAACGGGAATTATTATATCATTTCATACACTAGACAACGTTTATTATTGAAAACATGGACATTATTTATCTGTTTGGATAAGTTTTATTTTTCGTTTGGTTTGCATTGCTGTCTATCTTGTGGTGCATCTACCTCTGATAATGCAAAATACATGCATCGCAAATACACAGACTAAAATTCGCAGGCAATGGAAGTTAGATACATCAAGGGAAATCTCAAAACTCAATTCACTGTGTTATAAAATTTAGGGTTTCAAATCAAATCTTTTTTGCATATACACAGAAAAGCTGCAATAATAAACTGACATGTTCTTGAGTCATAGCTACATTGTTTAGATCAACAGGGATCATCACGGTACAATAAACAATTGAATTAAGGATGTAAAAGTTCTAAATGAGAATAAAGAGACAAAAATTGGACACATCATTACCTGTATTGGAGTTATTAGATTCAAAACTAAAGAATTTTTAGTTTTTAGTGTCAAGACTTTGAAAGTCTCATTAACACTCAGAATTAAAAACAATGTCATCGTACAGAAATCATATTGGATACTGACCACTACAGAATTTTCAATCTTCTTAAACATGTCTTCACCAACAAAGGTATTGATACCATTAATAAACGTTTAGAGAAACCGAAGGGGCAATACAGAATGGACAACGCAGAGAGACTGGAAACATAGGGTTCACAAGACACAAGACGAAACCAAACAAAACAAAAAAGACAAAACAATATGTGTCGGATACCACCATACACAAGACGAAGACCAACAAATAAAGAAAAAAGAAAAAAAAACCATACACACAACACAATACGTACTGGCCACCACTATACGCAAGCAAATACTTACGAGCATCGTAGCCTTGTTTGAGTAACATTTGCGTCAGCAGCTGAGTTCTGTCCAGAGAATCACTGTACTGGACACAAGCTATTTTATAATAACACATGAGTTGTGAAATGTAAATTGCATGCGCTGCTGATGCTGGAATATTGCTACTGATAAAAGGGAAGCTGACGATTAATCTATGTAATATAATGCAAAAGTTTTCCCTGTGTCTCAATTTAGGATGGTATTGCATTTATAAAATTAATAAAGGGACAATCATGAACAGATAATATATTTAAAGTGACGGTCCAAATATCATGGCGGGAATAAGTTACCTTTCAATGCCATGATGATGATTCTTGATTTGTACTAGACCAACATGTAGTCATGTCGATCCATTAGGAAACATTTTCCTGATTCTGAACCATCCAGAATGTACACATTGACTCTGTTTTGTTCAGAGGAGAAACAGTGTATATCAATTATACAGTCGTTTTGTTTTACCCGACAGTGTCCGGGATCCAACCCACGATCTACTGCACTCAGGTTGAGCACGTTGGCCAATACACCACCGCGACTTTCGATACCATCATATGGATAAAAATTGTACAAAAACTAGAGGATAATCCGACACCTGTGCAAATAAGAGGATACATAAACGGTAGAGAACACCGAAGGGTCAACCAAAAATGGACAATCCAGAGAAACTGACAAGACTGAGAAACTGACAAGACTGAGAAAAGCAATAATACAACACAATATGTGTTGAGCACCACTTTGCGCAAGCAAACACAAATAACGTGAATAATCGTTAGAGAACACCGAAGGGACAATAATAAGTGGACAATCCAGACAAACTAACAACAAGACGAAGAAAAGCACAACACAAACACACCACAATATGTGTTGGACACCACTGTAGGCAAACAAACACAAACCACGGAAATAGGACATGGGCCCTCCTACAAACAACTGGTGGTAAAGACGAACAAAATATATTTTATATACGGAAATTGTACCGGACATCACAACTATATAAAGGGAAAAGAACATGTCCTAAAACATATTATATATAGCATGCCCCAATTGACATTTAATAAAATTTACAGTCATTATCATCTTTAATAATCTAATATATAACTCATTAATTTGGCTCAATTATGAGTCAAAGGTACCACTAATACATCAAAATATCATCAACATCACATGTGCAGTCAGTTTCATAGTCTATAATTATATTAATTAAGATTTCCAGTGTCGCTTTCCTAATTTTTTGTTCTCACGAGTACAATTTTATATTGATTACGATCATTTTGTGCTACAATACAGAAGTAGTTCGCCTATCTGTCAAAGACAATTTGTAAATACTTATTTAAAAGGTCAAGTTGACACATACTTTACTTCCCTAATGTCATCAATATCATTGTGGAGGAGTTCTTATTTCCGAAAATCAGGACAGAAGCGCCATTTTATATCATGTTTTTGGAATTAAAATAGGCCAATTTGTTTGGAAACACTGTGTTCAATTAACCTGCGAAAACGTGTCTATAGTTTGTTTATTCCATAGGTGCAATTTTAGTTTTGACAAAAATATATATAATGAGCCATTTAAAAATTCATTGTAAAAACGTGGGCGTATTTTGGATCATAAACAAATACACGTTTAACGAAAACTGTCAATACTTTACATTGTGACGTCCATGTTGTAGTATAAAATTAATACACGTATGTGATATGTCTATCGATTTCCCCAAACTCGTTACTCGGTGCTAACTACTGTGGTATCTTTATACGTGTCCTTGTATGGCTAATTGCCTTTGGAGGAAATAATAAATATAAATACACCCACACCAACTTTCGTGTGTAGATATCGCCATTAATTATGAAGGATTGATTCGGTTGTACATCACAGTTGTTTTTGACATTGCTACTTCAAAAGTTACATTAAGATCACCGGAAGTGGAAATATGTAATGCACTAAAAACAATTTTAAAATTCATGGAAATCCTTTTTATGGATCTTTGTACAGAATACTGCAATAAAACACAAAAGCTGAATATTGGGATCAATTATGAATATTATGAAAAGAAAGTTTAAGCGCTGATGGTCAACAATTCATCAATATCAACAAAGTTAACAATCACCTCTCACCTGAAATCAGTAAACACAAACAAGACAGCGATATATGGCAATGAGAATCCAGATCATGGCTTGGAACATGTATATATATGTGGAGGGGGTAAATCATTCTAGCACGAGGAAATAAACCCATCCAAAAACCTCATATTTTCATTAGAGTAAATCGTTTTTGTAATTTTAATAAATAAACTTAGTGGTAAGTCTTCCAGGGAAGACATGTGTCGCCTGCGAACTTATTTTCGTTAGATTACTTCATCATTGAAAGTAACATCTTGATGAAAAAGTATATTATTCTAAATTTTGTGATATAGTTAGTTTTGACTGATGAAGTTTATGAAAATTACAATTTATTCTGACATGATGAATTATTTGAAGGATGAGATATTATCATGCAAATAAAAATAATCTATAGCTAAGTTCCATCAAAAAGGATGTGGACATGCGATACAGTTCTCCATACTGATGCTCTGTGCCATATATCAGGAAGCAAGCCTGTGTGGTTCATGGGAAAAATGTGACACATTTTTCTATCTAAAAATATTCTAAGTTGCGGCAAACAGGAAGTGGACATGCGGCAGATTCAAAACTATCTTACACGATAGAGTTCTCCATACTGATGCTCTGTGCCAGATATCAGGAAGCTAACCTGTCTGGTTCCTAAGAAAATATGACAGAAATTATTGTGTGACAAATTTTTCGATAACAAAAATATTCTAAGTTTCGTCAAACAGGAAGTGGACATGTGGCAGATTCGAAACTGTCTTACACGATACAGTTCTCCACACTGATGCTCTGTGCCAAATATCAAAAATGTGAAAGAACTTATTTTGTGACGCCGAGGACGTTGCAAGACGCCGGATAGTGATCCCTATATGTCGCCTCTGCGTAGCGCAGGCGACACAATAAAACACATCGGTTTTTAGCAAATACATTGGCAAGACATGTGAATATTTTATTCATTGCAAATAATAGATATCCCAAAAACCAGTTTTTATGTGTTCTTTTAAGCAAGAAGAGTTTGAAGATAACAAAGGGGTAATAAGAATCAAGCATGATAAATATACACGGCCAAATTATCAAATCGCTTTACACGAAATCATTATCCACTAAAAATTACAATGAAACAAATTGAAATTGTTCTGGACATGACAATACCTCAACTGAATACATGTATGTAGATCATATATATCCACTAAATTAAACCGAACTCTTTGAAGTGATAGCATTATTCTCCTTCATACATAAATAGATGTATATTTATTTATTCTCCAAGATCATTTAGATAATACTTTAAACACAACTTTCTTTGTTATCTTTAATAGTTTGTTTCTGCACTACATAAACAATCTATGAAAGATACATGACCCCTTCGGGTATAGATGTCCTGAACCCCTTTTGGCTATTCTGTTTAAGCCCTTTGGATCTCTTGCTCCAATGTGCTGTTTAATGATTGACATTTCAATATTTAGACATTGATCCTACGTGATGAAGGTTATTACAGACACGTGTCTCCTACGTGATGAAGGTTATTACAGACATGTGTCTCCTACGTGATGAAGGTTATTACAGAAACGTGTCTCCTACGTGATGAAGGTTATTACAGACACGTGTCTCCTACGTGATGAAGGTTATTACAGACACGTGTCTCCTACGTGATGAAGGGTTATTACAGACACGTGTCTCCTACGTGATGAAGGTTATTACAGGCATGTGTCTCCTACGTGATGAAGGTTATTACAGACACGTGTCTCCTACATGATGAAGGTTATTACAGACACGCGTCTCCTACGTGATGAATGTTATTACAGACACGTATCGTACGTACTATATTAGATACCCACGTTTTTATTGCTATCACTGTGTCGATACCCGTGCTAGTGTCTGCTCTGTAGTCCGGGCTTCGGCACTGAGATGGTTTAATAGATATATTTATTATTGAATGTATTGTTACTACATGGTATAATTAACATCTAACACAGGTTCTACTTTTTCAAGCATAAGCGACCTAAGTATATTTTGGCTATCTTTATTAGGCCGTTTGGATTTTTTCTTGTCTCCAAGACTATTAGATTATTTGGTTTTTACAGAGTACCTGAATAAGGTTATTCCACAAACATGTCATGTGCATTAATTTAGATTTCTACATTTTTATCACCCTTGACAACATTACAATAAATCAATATATCATCAACCTGTTAATACCAGAAGAAAATTACACGGTAACACGGCAAAACATAACATTTCGACAAACAAATGTATTTATTTATGATTTCTTTTATAATTCATATGTCAATATCCTATTATTTATATACCACAAAATATACATGTTATGGCCAAATAGGGACATACGGCTTTACAAATGTATATAAACACGCAACCTGCTGCTAATGAGATATGACATGGGAACTGTATCTGACTTGAAATTCATAACAACGATGAAATTGATTTGTTTAACAATTCATCTAAGGACAAGCATCTTACAGTTTGTGAATGACTCGTACGAAGTATATAGTTCAGAGGAAAGATTTTTTATTGCAATAACACAATAATAAAAATAAATCAAGCACCAAACCATAGAACACGACAACATCTGGAATTAAGACCACGATCTCCTGTATCTGGATATCTCCTGTACCACAGTATTTCCTGAACCATACTATCTTCTGTATCATATTATAGCCTGTATCGTAGTATCTCCTGTGTCATATTATCTCCTGTATCGTAGTATCTCCTGTATCGTAGTATTTCCTGTACCATACTATCTCCTGTATCATAGTATCGCCTGTGTCATATTATCGCCTGTATCGTAGTATCTCCTGCATCATATTATAGCCTGTATCGTAGTATCTTATGTACCAGAGTATCTCATGTATCATAGTATCTCTTGTAACATAGTATCTCCTATATCATAGCATCTCCTGTATCGTAGTATCTCCTGTATCATAGTATCGCCTGTATCGTAGTATCTCCTGTATCATAGTATCGCCTGTATCGTAGTATTTCCTGTACCATACTATCTCCTGTATCATAGTATCGTAGTATCTCCTGTATCTTAGTATCTCCTGTATCATAGTATCTCCTGTATCATAGTATTTCCTGTGCAATAGTATTTCCTGTATCATAGTATCTCCTGTACCAGAGTATCTCCTGCATCATAGTATCGCCTGTATCGTCGTATCTACTGTACCAGAGTATCTCATGTATCATAGTATATCCTGTATCGTAGTATTTCCTGTATCATAGCATATCCTGTACCAGAGTATGTCCTGTATCATAGCATCTCCTGTCCTATTGTATCTCCTGTATCATAGTATCTCCTGTATCGTAGTATCTCCTGTATCGTATTATCTCCTGTTCCACAGTATTTCATGTACCATACGATCTCCTGTATCATAGTATCGCCCGTATCGTAGTATCTCCTGTATCATAGTATAGCCTGTATCGTAGTATCTTATGTACCAGATTATCTCATGTATCATAGTATCTCCTGTATCATAGTATTTCCTGTATCGTAGTATATCCTGTATCATAGCATCTCCTGTATCATAGTATCGCAGTATCTCCTGTACCACAATATTTCCTGTATCATAGTATCGCATGTATCGTATTATCTCCTGTATCATAGTATCGCCTGTATCTTAGTATCTTATGCACCAGAGTATCTCCTGTATCATAGTATATCATGTATCGTAGTATTTCCTGTGCAATAGTATTTCCTGTATCATAGTATCTCCTGTACCAGAGTATCTCCTGCATCATAGTATCGCCTGTATCGTAGTATCTATTGTACCAGAGTATTTCATGTATCATAGTATTTCCTGTGCAATAGTATTTCCTTTATCATAGTATATCCTGTACCAGAGTATCTCCTGTATCGTGGTATCTCCTGACCTATTGTATCTTCTGTACCATAGTATCTCCTGTATCGTAGTATCTCCTGTATCATAGTATCTCCTGTACCATAGTATCTCCTGTATCGTAGTATCTCCAGTATCATAGTATCTCCTGTCCTATTGTATCTTCTGTACCATAGTATCTCCTGTATCGTAGTATCTCATGTATCGTAGTATCTCCTGTATCGTAGTATCTCCTGTTCCACAGTGTTTCCAATACCATACTATCTCCTGCATCATAGTATCGCCTGTATCATAGTATCTCCTGTATCATATTATCGCCTGTATAGTAGTATCTTATGTACCAGAGTATCTCCTGTATCATAGTATCTCATGTATCATAGTATCTCCTGCATCGTAGTATCTTCTGTATCATAGTATATTCTGTATCATAATATCGCCTGTATCGTAGTATCTCCTGTACCACAATATTTCCTGTACCATACTATCTCCTGTATCGTATTATCTCCTGTGTCATAGTATAGCCTGTATCTTAGTATCTCCTGTACCAGAGTATATCCTGTATCATAGTATCTCCTGTACCACAATATTTCCTGTACCATTCTATCTTCTGTATCGTAGTATATCATGTACCAGAGTATCTCCTGTATCATAGTATCTCCTGTACCAGAGTATCTCCTGTATCATAGTATCGCCTGTATCGTAGTATCTAATGTATCATAGTATCGCCTGTTTCGTAGTATATCATGTACCAGAGTTTCTCCTGTATCGTAGTATTTCCTGTATCATAGTATCTACTCTACCAGAGTATCTCATGCATCATAGTATATCCTGTATCGTAGTATTTCCTGTGCAATAGTATTTCCTGTATCATAGTATATCCTGTATCATAGTATCTCCTGTACCACAATATTTCCTGTACCATTCTATCTTCTGTATCGTAGTATATCATGTACCAGAGTATCTCCTGTATCATAGTATCTCCTGTACCAGAGTATCTCCTGTATCATAGTATCGCCTGTATCGTAGTATCTAATGTGTCATAGTATCGCCTGTTTCGTAGTATATCATGTACCAGAGTTTCTCCTGTATCATAGTATCTCCTGTATCGTAGTATTTCCTGTGCAATAGTATTTCCTGTATCATAGTATTTCCTGTGCAATAGTATTTCCTGTATCATAGTATCTCCTGTATCGTAGTATTTCCTGTGCAATAGTATCTCCTGTCCTATTGTATCTTCTATATCATAGTACCTCCTGTATCATAGTATCTCCTGTATCGTAGTATCTCCTGTATCATAGTATCTCCTGTATCGTAGTATCTCATGTACCAGAGTATCTCCTGTATCATAGTATCTCCTGTATCATAGTATCTCATGTATCATAGTATCTCCTGTATCATATTATCTCCTGTATCATAGCATCTCCTCTATTATAGTATCTCCTCTATCATAATATCTCCTCTATCATAGTATCTCATGTATCATAGTATCTCCTGTACCAGAGTATCTCCTCTATCATAATATCTCCTCTATCATAGTATCTCATGTATCATAGTATCTCCTCTATCATAGTATCTCCTCTATCATAGTATCTCATGTATCATAGTATCTCCTGTACCAGATTATCTCCTGTATCATAGTATCTCCT
>MJUT01021615.1:268397-296852 GCA_002080005.1 Gigantidas platifrons | reverse complement strand
TAGATCTTTTACACAGTCTAATATAAGTAACGTAGATCTTTTACACAGTCTAATATAAGTAATGTAGATCTTTTACACAGTCTAATATAAGTAACGTAGATCTTTTACACAGTCTAATATAAGTAACGTATATCTTTTTTTTTTCACTTTATTGACTACTGCAGAAATTTGATGTCTTCAGATGAAGGTTCACAATCGTATTGACGTCGTTTTGTTGACCGGTCTGTACAGAACTTCCTGCAAAATGAACTTAACATGAAATCAAGCTTATTGATAATGCACATTTTGATAAATAAATTCACTTGACACACTCGTACGTAGCAAACAAAGAACATATATCTAGCTAATTGTAGTAGGCTCGTATCTCGATAAGTAAGTCAATTTACTTCGGCAAATTATTGTTTCCATTTCTGTTTAGTGAGCACTTTATATGTTCTGTTTGCTAGTGGTATTGCACTTGATTTAAGCGTTCACATCTTTCTAAGAATGCAACCCATACCTAAATTGCAGTTGGAAATCGTATTATCAAGAGGGGTGGTATGTCATTCACCGGTTTATCATTTTTGTTCCTCTTGCAAGCAATGACATGGGTTTCTATTGACCTATGCCGTAGTTTTTTGTGTGTTGTGAGAGGTATACGTAGATGTTGGCTTTGTTTTATTGGTGAAAGTGTTGTCAATCACTATTTAAACTTTCTTTTCATTGACAGCCAGTTCCTATCACTTATTGGTGACAAATGAGCTTGGCATTGGAAGTGATACCGGTATAATTATTTGGCCTTGGTTGAATATCTCAATTCACGGGGTTTGTAACTAGATTAACACGACGAGTGCCACTAGTGGAGCAGGAACTGCTTACCCTTCCGGAGCACCTGAGTTCACCACGGTTTTTGTGGGGTTCGTGTTACTCGATCTTTAGTTTTATGTGTAAATTGTGTAGATCGTTGTTTGTCCTTTTGTACTTTTTTCTTTTCGCCATTGTGTTGTCTGTTCTTCTTCGATTTACGGATTCTGATTACCACTTTGGTATTTTCAGACTCTTCTTAATTGTGCCGTATCAAGATATGATGGTCGATTTTTATATAGTTATAGGTGTTACTACTTTATTTCGAAGAAACAATTATTATTTCATATATTATATACTAATTACAGTAAATTTGGGAATAACGAACAATGATATAACAATTGGTCCTGGAATACAATAAACACTTTGCTCGAATGTCGATTATATCAAAGTAAATCACAAGAATATGTGGAATGTATGTATAAGGGATTTTGTAAACAATTCAATGTTAGTTTGGCTTGTGATAGTTTTATTGGTGAAGGAAACCAGAGTGCCCGGTGAAAAACCATCGACCCGTCGCAAGTCACTGACAAACTTTATTACATGATACTGTATCGAGTGTACCTCGCCATGAACGTGGTTCAAATTCACAACTTCAGATGTGATAGGCACTGATTGTATAGCTATTTGTAATTTTAACTACCATACGATCACGCACACGACGTCTCCAGTAAACAATTCAATAATGCAATTCCTGATTATATCCAGTCAATAACCGCATCATCAAAGCTTTCAAGTCTAGCATTATATGAAAAATACATCGTTGTAAATCCCTTTGGTATTGTAAATGAGTAATTTTGAACATTAAAAGTGATTTTATGTATTTTATATGTTATTTACATTCCACAGTAATTTATATCTGTGTAAACGTACATCATGGAATAAACGGAGACCAACATAATACCTTTTGTTTTATTTATGAATTGTTGTGTTTGTTTTTACTGTTTCATAAAAGTTATTTCTGCTCAATCTCATATTTAATGCACAATGTTTTTCAATGACTGTTCACCGCTTTTGTATGTCAAATACAATGTATGCATTTACACACAGATTTTTCCGCTTTATTTCAGGTTTCAATCCCATCTGTGGTGTAATTGTGTAGTGTGCTCACCTTGATTGTGGTAGAGTGGTAGATCATGAGTTCTAGCCCTGGTCGGGTCAAACCAAGACCTATCAAATTTGTATTTGGTGCTGCTCCGATAGGCACGCAGCATTAAGGAGTAAGAGTACAGGCTAGTTTGATGGGAATTAGAATAATGTGTCGGAATGAAGAGACATGTCTACCCGTGGACTGTTTTTTTCACTGAGCTAGCACTATAACATTCCATATTAAGCATATTCATCCAGTAGAGTGGATATCATCATCTCATCAAAATGGGATCTTTTTTCGCTCACTTGGCGATAAACAATGCTCCAGTCATTCACACATTCACCCTATTTCATGTTTCAGGTTTCTGAATATGTTCCAACCGTTTTGCTACATGTGTGTCCTAAATTTTATATGTGCTTACTTTTTGGTTATGATATGTCTCCTGTATTGCTATGAGATTCTATATGAACATGTGTAATTATTTGTTTGTTATTACCCGCACATATACAAATATATTAATTTCTCTCGACAGCAATTTGCAAAATCCTATATAATTTTATACAGATATATCATGTTTGGGAGGGGTATTTGCGAAAAATACCAGTCGAGAGACGACAAATTTCCCGAGCCGAATGGCTGGTATTTTTCGCAAATACCCCTCCCAAACATGATATATCTGTTTAATTACACCGAATATTATTTAGAACACTGGCTAAATAAATAATACCTTTTGATTGTCGTTTTCAGGACCTAACATGATGTATCTGTTTAATTCTACCGAATGATGTTACATAAAACGCACAACTGATAACGTTTTGCAAATTTTGTTACAAGCGTCTCAGTGAAGGGTAAAAACGGCAAATACGATTTTGCAAATACCATGAGAAAAAGTTAAATCTTATGCAAATACATCTACATGAAGTAAAAAATCTGCAAATTCACAATGCAAGGCCTGAATTTGTAAAAAAAAAAATATCACGGCTATTAACCAATCAGAATACAGCATTCTTATATAAGGTGCAATTAATAATAAAATAAAAATACGTACTCTGTTACTGTGTCCATTTTCCCATTGGCTGTAAATAGAATGAAATCTACGGATAAAATAGGTTAATATGTTAGAATAGTGATGCATTACATTTTGTAAAATGGGAAAATCCAAACCTAAATTGAAAGGACTTAAACATCGCACATCATATAAAACCACATTTGAGATTAGTTTTTTTTTCTATTATGATAACAACAATGCTATAATGGACATTTATACTACGTCGATGTGACAGTTCCCTCGGTCAGTAAGTATTTAAATGATAGTTTTTCTACATTAAAACTTGTTGATGATGGTTATGCTTTAACTTTGACTTATTTCTGCTCTTCATCATTGGGGGGGGGGGGGTCGTAGTCGTGATCGTATGGTACCTGTACAATCGGTGTATATCACCTCTAAAGCTGTGAACCCCGTTCATGGCGAAGCATACTCGATACAACATTATGTGACAAAGTTTGTCAGTGACTTGCGACATGCCGGTGGTTTTCTCTGGGTTAAAACTGGCCGTTACGATATGACTGAAAAATTGTTGAAAGTGGCGTTAATCACCATAAATCAACACATCATCATTTTGGTTGGCAATATGCTATTATCATTTGGATCGAACTGCAGTGTAGCAAAGCTAATGACTAATATATATTGATATTAATATTAATTGTTGTATTCCGTGTTCTTGTGGTTCGTGATGTTGAGTTGTGTCCTGTTGATTACGTAATTAGACTTATTATCGTTCAATTATCTTGTCCCTTTAGAGTGACAATAAATATTGACAACAAAATTGTACGGTGCATCAACACGAAATTCGAAAATAGAGTATCAATTTTTCTATTTTCAATCGAAAAAAACAATGTGTAAGATCATCGCAGATTAGGTATGTTTTAAATGAACAATATGAATACATGGCAATGACAGTACAAGCAAAATGAAAATGAAATAATACAAAATAATAGTAAGGTGTATATACAAAATGTAATAAATGGATATTGCATTGTTCTAATGGTACAATATTACGTTTGTGGTTGATGACACGATTACGTCTATACATGAAAATCCAAATTCCCCGTCCCCCCCCCCTCCCCAATAATATTGTGAATAATGTATTGTCGTAATGTGTATATATATAAACGACATATTTTAAGCAAAACAGTTTACATTTTAACACTATATATTTTCCGGCATTTGCGAAAGAAACATCGCATTTCGTGTCAATTATTATATTATGTTACTGTATATTTTCTGTTTTTAGTATGCAGTGGTAGTTTTTGTTTTATTTGATATGTCCTTGACCCAATTCTCAACTATGGACGTCACATTTGCAGTAACTAGAATTCACGTATTTGCAAATATTCACAATTTAAGAAGACAAAAACACATTGTATATAACTAAATATGTGGAATGCATTGTATTCTATTTTGAAATGTTGCGCTCACTGGAAATTCTCTTCGGAACTTGGAATGAACAATACAAACTATTTCCATGAGTTTTTTATTCGAAATTGATCATTAATATCTATATCTTGAGGAAATACGAAGATTCTTCATGACAGCTAATTGACTAGAACAAACTTCATAATTCTAACACACACTGATATTTGAAAATATATGAATATACAGAAGTGCAGATAATATCCAAATATGTGTACAAAAGCTATACAGTACCAGTTGTTGTATCCCGTCTGGAGTGACGCGATGCCAATCCACACAATTTACATGCTGAACGGAATTCTTTCTTGAACTTTTCTGTCAAATATATATCATAATTGGTTAGTATTATGGTGTTTAACGCAACTTTCAACAATATTTCAGCTATATCGTGGCGGTCAGTTTTATTGGTGGAGAAAACACGAGTACCCAGAGAAAACCGCGACCTGTTGCAAGACATTTACAACCTTTATCACATAATGTTGTATCGTATAATAATACGGTTGTTTCGAATCATTTCCATTCCGTCAAAATTTTGTTATTTTCGTCCGCCAGATCACGTGATTTCGATGGAACTCCTGGCACTGAACTTCCGGTGTCAATGTACACAACAGATACTCCAATCGATAAGTGTCGTTTTAACGTTCGATCCTCAACATAAAAAAAAAATCTTATCATTTTCTGTAAAAGACAGATATCAATTAGATTATTTTATTTGCATCAAAGACTTCAATGCAGAGACAAATATTTATTTAAAATAAAATTTGTTTTCTTTCTTTATTTGCGGCTGTCAGCATCATCAAAGGAAAAATGATCTGCCTTTATGTATATATTTCTGATATCAGACAGATAGTGGGGTATTTATTCAGCGGTTTCCTTGGCGTCTCCATGTTACAATTACTTATAATCTACCGCATCTACCACTATGATATGCTGACGTTGTCACAGTAATAGCGTAAACACCGGAAGTCGCCTGCCGATTTGTTCAGACGTCAAGACACGAAAAAGACGGAACGTGGTCGGAAATGACATGATTCGAAACAACCGTATTAGAATAGAATAAAGCAAAAATAATGATACAATCGCTCCTTAGATATTTCTCTCATACCACAATGTAAACCGCACATCATTTTATATGATGTGTGTATTTTGCGTGAACGGAAATAAATAATTAAGTGATGTTTATATTTGCCTCATAAGGAAAATAAATAACATAAAACAGGTTTCATCAATACATAATCTATTAATTAGTTCACCTGCCTTTTTACACGACTTGTGATACCAGTGGAGTAGGAACTGTTTACCCTTCAGTATAACATGAGTTCATCCGATTTTTGTGCGGTTAGTGTTGTTCAATCTTTAGTTTTCAGTGTAGTCATTGTGTTGTCTGTCCGTCTTCGATTTACGCTTACGACTTCTGATTACCCCATTTGGTATCTTCAAATTTGTCTTTACATTCATGAATACAATTCACAAATTTCATTGATGAATTCTGTCTACCAACCTGACGTCGTCGCACGACAAACACATCCACATCAATAACATGCTATAGAATAAAAATACATATTTCCAGTTGATCCATATTTTGTGTGTATAATGACATTACCACAGTATATGTACTATGACTGAGTGTTTGACAACATAAATGTCCAATGTACCTCTTTCCTAGTGGAAAACAATTACTTATATGTTAATGCATATATTCATTGATGTAATAACAACATATATATTGAACTTAATGCGCACGAGGTGTTTCTGGAACCACCTTCATCAGTTACGCCCAAAGACAAATGATCTGAAAGCCAAATAATATAACATATAACACGAACCACTCATGAAGTTGTATATAACTGGATTGATTGCACTGTTGAAATAGACAAGCAGGTGTGACGTCAATGTTACCGAGGATATAGCAATAGGGTCTATTATATTATTCATCAGGCCAGCATACCTACAATATAAAACATGTCATTTCTTTTACAGTTGACTAGTATGGACAATATCGTGTTTTCTGTAACAATAGTCACTGAAAATTAAAAGTCTATATTGCAAAAGATTGATGATTAACACGAAATATGAACGGAAGAAAAACACAATAGCAAGTAATTGTGTAATCTTTCAAGAAGGAAATGAGCACATATTGTATCATGGCTGCAAAGGAAACGTGAATCGTGACGAACGTCTGGAAACGACACGTTCAACTTTACACTTAAAGTTGATGTTATGGAAGTGGCACTTTCCATGAATGTTGACTATGATCAAATAAACATGACTGACACTTGAAAATTTGTAAAATAAACATGACTGACACCTGAAAATTTGCAAAAATAAACATGACTGACACCCTGTAGTTTTGTAAATAAATAAGACAAAACAATATGTATTATAACTAATTAAACATCTGTGATACGTCCATGACATCAGCATAAAATTCAAAAAGATAGAGAACGAACGATTATTTACTTTGGTTTCTAAAGTAAGTAAGTAGTTACGCCATTAAAACATTTACAGGTATGTATTGATATTCTGAAGACGTTTAAATTGACTTGTGTAGCGTTCAACCCAATATCAGTAGAATGAACGAAAGCCAAGGGGACATAATTGGTCGTTTTCACACTTGTGTGGGATTTAATCAGATTTGACAGAAAATGCATTGGTGATACCATTGAGAATTCACTGTAAGTTTCCCTGATTTAGAAATTAGCTATTTTCTTATAATTAGTACTGAAGAAAAAAATGTAATCCCTGTTGTAAAAGAAGAACACAAATAAAGCGTGACAAGCCTACATTCAACAAATACAGAAATTAAATGTTAAAATTTTCCTCCTTTCCATATAATGGGCAGTTTAAGTGAATCGTGCTATAATAAATGATTGCTAACGCGCAATCTTTATTCAGCCATTGATTTGCTGGTGTTTATACAATGTTTTTTTTTTCCATAATCTGCCATTGCACGAGAATTTTAAATGATATTCTCTAAGGTTTGTGATTTGTTGGTTATTATTTAATGGTATTCTCATTATCATCACAGGAGTGTGTGATTTGTTTGCGATTATTCCATGGTATTTCTGATCTTCATCGACAAAGTGTTTGATTTGCGCGAGATTATTCCATGGTATTTCTTACATCTACAAAGCGCTTGATTTGCGCGAGATTATTCAATGTTATTTCTTTTCTTCATCTACAAAGAGCTTTATTTGAGCGAGATAATTCAGTGGTATTTCTGATCTCCATCTACAAAGTGTAAAAATGTACCTACTGAAATTGCTACTTTTAATGAAAAATAGCACTCCTTGTAATTTATAATTGTTTATATTGTATATTTTGCAAATAAGATTGATATATTGAAACGAAATTAAACTTTTGACATTTTGCTCACATGAGGAGCCAATTAAACATGGTGTATAATTACCAGATTACATGTTATACCAATCACCCACACATGTACTGATCATCGTTAGTCAATCTCTGTTTGCCTTTTGATTTTGAAAAGTTACTCAATTATGTCTTGTATTTCATGTACAGCATGAATTGGACATATTTGCATCATTACCGTGTTGCTATAGCAAAATAATTAATTAAATTTCAAAGATCATTTAAAAGTAAATATACATTTGGGTAATTTTGTATCTTTGTAATTATGATCTAATAATCGAACATCTTTAATCAAATTTATTACTTAGAAACTTTGAACGTATATTACATAATATGTATACGTTCCGCGAATAATCTCTCTCATTCTAGATAAAGTATATGCAATCCCCGATATGCTAGCATAGCTTTTGATTAGTTGATAAATGCAAAGAAATTGTGACTTCAATCGTCTATGTTTTAAGAAATATATATACTTCATCTGTCCTTTATATCATATATTTAATCATTACTAGTACATAAATTCAAATGAAAACAAAAATGAATACGCAAGGAGCAATCAAAAATAGACAATCCAGAGAAACTGGCAACATAGGGTATACAAGACGAACAAAAAACAAATAAAAAACACAACGCAATATCCTCTTCCGTGCCTCATAATTTACAAGCACATCACAAGGAATGGCACATACATCAGATTTGTCCTTAATCGGTCGAATAGTATGAAACAACCACGTAATATGATACCCGGTAATTTTGGCGTCTGCTATTTTCAAATCTTACAAGAAATTACGACGACAGCTAAGATTTTAAAACACTGCAAAACGAGAAAAAGAATTGAGGTAATATAATTGTGTAATGCAAACATTAAAAGTCAGAAAAACAAGCGACAACAAGGATTAAAATGTACACATGTTGTCAGCAAGAAGGATCGAAATGTACACATGTTGTCAGCAAGAAGGATAGAAATGTACACATGTTGTCAGCAAAAAGGATGGAAATGTATGGAAATGTACACGTCAGCAAGAAGGATAAAAATGTACACATGTTGTCAGCATGAAGGATGAAAATGTGCACATGTCTTCAGCAACATTGATTGAAATGTACACATGTTATCAGGAACAAGGAAGGAAATTTACACATGTTGTCGGCAACAAGGAAGGAAATCTACACATGATATCAGCATGAAGGATGGAAATGTGCAGATGTTGTCATGAACCAGGATAGAAATGTACACATGTTGTCAGCAACAAGGATAGAAATGTACGCATGACATCAGCATGAAGGATAGAAATGTACACGTCAGCAAGGAGGATAAAAATGTACACAAAGTCATGTTGTCAGGAACCAGGATGGAAATGTACACATTTTGTCAGGAACCAGGATGGAAATGTACACATGTTGTCAGGAACCAGGATAGAAATGTACACATGTTGTCAGGAACCAGGATAGAAATGTACACATGTTGTCAACAACCAGGATAGTAATGTATATCATCATGAAGGATGGAAATGTGCACATATTTTCAGCAACATTGATGGAAATGTACACATGTTATCAGGAAAAAGGAAGGAACTGTACACTTGTTGTCAGCAACAAAGAAGGAAATGTACACATGTTGTCAACAACAAAGATGGAAATGTACACATGTTGTCAGGAACCAGGAAGGAACTGTACACATGTTGTCAGCAACATTGATGGAAATGTACGCATGTTATCAGGAAAAAGGGAGGAACTGTACACTTGTTGTCAACAACAAGGATGGAAATGTACACATGTTGTCAGGAACCAGGAAGGAAATGTACACATGTTGTCAACAACAAGGATGGAAATGTACACATGTTGTCAGGAACCAGGAAGGAAATGTACACATGTTGTCAACAACAAGGATGGAAATGTACACATGTTGTGAGGAACCAGGAAGGAACTGTACACATGTTGTCAGCAACAAGGATGGTAATGTCATCAATATATAATGCACCTTAAATGTCTGTGAAGCTATGTCGTTTACATAACTTACGCGGTTTGTTTCACGAATAACACTTTGTTGTCAGTCATCGATTAGATTTCGATTAGGTACTATTGTATCTTAGACCTTTAAATTGAAAATTTAGCAAAATACTGTACCTACTGTTATGTTCTCTGGGTACTTATTTTCCTCATCTTAACACCAATTTGGCCGAGTTATTTATTTATTGGTGTTAGGCAGATGTCATTAAGGGGCTTCCCAAGAAAACCCAGAATAAGCTCTCCCGATAAGATTATTTCGCATACCGCTATATAGCTGAGGTGTATTCACTACTTGATTCCACGTTTGATTATTATGTTCATAACATCCCAATGGACTTGAAATAAACAGAACACAAATACATTTAGGTGTGCTTCATACCTTGACCAACACCTCGAAATTTACAGTGACGGCCAATTATGAACGAAAATATACGACAAAAGAGATGATTTCATTTTTCCAATAGTGAATTTTCCATTTATATATAGCAACATTCCAGCATCATCTGCATATGGAGTATATATCTCTCAGTTGATACGATATTCCAGAGCTCGTGGTTCCTATCAGGATTTCCTTGATAGAGGATTGCTGCTAACAAGGAAGCTACTGATCCAAGGGTTCCCATTAGTTAAGTTAAAGTCATCACTTCGAAAACTTTACGGTCGCCACCATGACTTGGTTGACCGCAATGGAATATATGTGTCACAAATGACCACGGATATGCTCCACTTATCGTAAACACTTCCCGATGCTTTCCTTATTCATGACTTATCACCGGGTTATAACTAGATTAACACGACAGGTGCGACTAGTAGAGCAGGAAATGCTTACCCTTCCGGAGCACCCGAGTTCACCCCCGGTTTTTACTGGGGTTCGTGTTACTCGATCTTTGGTTTTATATGTATGTTTTGTAGATAGTTGTTTGTCCTTTTGTACCTTTTCATATGGCCATTGTGTTGTCTGTTCTTCTAAATACGTATTCTGATTACTCATGTGGTATCTTTAAACTCTTCTTAATACATTAGTGTCTCTTGTTAGAGAACGTAAACGACATCTTGTCTCAGTTCATAACTGGTGAATTTGTTTGGTGTAGTTGTTTTTGAGCAGTTAAATTTGTTCACCATACCCCATTGTTTAATGCAAATCGAAACATCCGTCTAGAAGTCAAATTCAACCTTTAACCTACATGAATTATTATTTATAAGCTTGTTTTTGTCATCAATATAACTGACATACCGTTCACATGCATTGTTACGAACAAAATCAATCAATATTGTAAAAGTGTGCATTTAGTGTAGTGCATTATTTTCATATTACACAGTAATTGTTTCTCATGTATCGTCCTTGACCGTTATGGGTGTAAAAAGTACAATATACAGTCATTGCTTTCATATGAGGTGAACATCACAAGTTGTCGAACAGAGGGCATTAGCTTGAGGGAATACAACTTATTGATGGTTGACAGCTTCATATTTACCTTATATTGAAGGAAATAACTATTTTATTATACCGAAACTATTCTAAGATGTTTAGGTCTTGAATGTTTTGTTTTGTAAACAAAACATTTTCTGGTATAGATAATTTAATTACGGAGCCAGACTGAATACAAAAATAACCGATTTTCAACACACTTCCGGTTGTCGGGGTTTTAGACCGGGCGACAACCTATTGCTTCTCTTTTATATTATATGTTTCGGGTGTTCACCGTATTGTCTCCCACGTCAACAAATATTATGTAGAACATCCAAATTGTCTTATTACCTTAGATGAGATGCGAGGTGGCTGTTTGTTTTGTTGATATTGGTAGAATTGTTGACTATCACTCTTAAAACTTTTTGTTCATAATAATAAAGAGGAAGCAATGAATAATATACCGGGTAAAACACGAAATTAGTAAATACATGTCAACAATGTAATCCGAATGAATAAAGATTGAAGGAATAGTAATTATCTACAACCCACGATAATGAGAGAACATATATAAATTAATTACTAATAGGACAACGCTCGGGAAAGAAATTCGAGACCAAAGCTATTAAGAATGGTTTGAAGATACAAAAGGGAAATCAGAATCCGTAAATCGGAGAAGAACAGACAACACAATGGCCAAAAGAAAAAGTACAAAAGGACAAACAATGATATACATAAAACTAAAGTTCGAGTAACACGAACCCCACTAAAAACCGGGGTTAACATCATGAAACGTGCATATTGTACATTGGTTTACTAGTAGCCAATAAACTGACAATGAGATGATTTAAGATTGAAATTATTGTATATGCATATTTGGGTGATTTCAGAACATAAGTTACCACTGGTTGACTAAAATTATGATTTGAATGACCAGTTTGTTAAGTAGATGATATGTATCAATTGACATCGTGTTGTCCAGTCTTTAGTTTTCTTTGTAGTGTGTTGCCATTTTTTTTCTCATTTCTTTGTATGTGTGTGTCCTTCACCACATTACACCTTCTGATTACCCGTTTGATGTCTTCAAAAAATACAGAAATTCACAATACAATAATCAAACGTATATGTTACACAATACACGGAGTTATTTAGAAGTTAGAATGGCTACTGTGAAACAAAATCTGAATTTACCTGCAAATATTTAGTAAATATACCGGTATATAGCAGATAAAAAATATCACCACTACTACAATCAACATCCGGGCTGTTCGTCGTCTGGCTCGTGATTGTACTGTCGCTGCCTGACATCTACTATCTATTATAAAAAAATAATAAAACCATGAATGTATCTGCAAAAATATAGCATCATTTTATGGTCTACATCTTTACGGACGGGTTGTTTTTGTTTTTCTTCGTTTATGTGAACGCTTGTTCATTCATATTTTGATTGTTAGATTTGCTTTGGGTTTTTTATATTTTATTATTCTTGGGATTTTTTTTGGAGGGGGGGTTGTCGTTGTTTATTTTTTTTTTTTTTTTTACCTTTTTTTTTATGTTCGTGTTGTTCTTTTGTTTTTGCCTTTTTTCGGTTTTTTTCTTAAATTTATTTTTAGTTAATTTTTTATTTATTTTTGTGTATGTTGTTTTGTTTTATGTTGTGTGCTTTGTTTTGCTGTTTGGTTTGATTTTAATAGTGTTTGTTCTACTGCTTGTTATTTCAATGGGATATACGATGGGTAATTGCACCACCATATCTGCAAATTGAACAAACTTAATGTGATAGAACTTCTTCCTTGCTTTTAGTTTTAAGATACAATAGAAACATTGTCATCATTTGTCTCTGTTATCTAAGACAACGTGTATATTTTTAATAACAGGAATTTTAATTATTTTCGATTTCCAATTTAATTTAATTAACTCCTGAAATTATAGTGAATGCAATTTTCAGTTTTAGCTTTAAAATTCACCAAGGATATCATAATTGAAATCACTTGTCATTCTTATTTAGTAGACCATAATTTAATTATATTCATTGATGATCTATCGAATTATCATCAAACGATTACAAAACAGAAATAAATCATTTATGGAAATAAGACAACAAGAAACTCTATGTAAAGATAATGTCGAAATAACACTCGATTTTCTATATAGCAATTTAATGATAATTGCTTCACAACATTTAAATTGTTTTCAACGTTAGCATTATATTTAGAATTGATTACATTAATGAAGCTTAAGCTGAATACATTTGATTTAAAATGTTATTATAAAGATTTATTATAGTGAGTGCACCTTGATGATTATTAGTTCCCACACTGTCAACGCGTGTAATGAGAAAGGATGCACTTTTTTGCCCGTAATGCACACTGACAAACCATAGATTTGCTTGTTTATGTCGTTCTATTTACTGAATAAGGTGACAACTGCAAACTAGTTGTTGAGTGCTTGTTATACTATGACGTTTTCGACATAGTTTTGAACTTGGAACTTTCAATCTATGAAATAAACCATGTTTACACTAACAATCATATACTGTATTAGTAAGAAATTATATGGATTTAGATAAACATGAGAGAATATCTAACATTACACTTAGACACAACTTAAAATAAAGGAACATCTTGTAGTAAGAAAGGATATAGATGTAAACGAACACTAGGGCCTATACAACATTACACTTAGACACAATTTTTATATTTCACAGTAAGACTGTTTCGCGGCTTTAATTCTTTCTCAAGTTAAGGCGGTTTTCTCACGAATAATAAAGCTGAACGACTTCACGATTGTTAACTATATAAACACTCAATTGTATGGCTAACTGTCAAACTCTCCTGATACAATATTATTAAAAGGAAATCATACATATATATATATATTGCACATTGAATGGAAGTTGTATGATTCCCATTAACAATAGTAATGCTATTTTTCTTCAAAATACAACTATATGTGCTATGCCATATCCGGATTGTTCTTTTAATTCTAAGATATCTTCTGATTAAAACGACTTTAAGGTGGATCTCGAATAATAAACAGGAGAATCCGTCTCGACATACCATCTTTGCATGGGTCTTCAATACAAAGCCAAGGGAACTGTTATTAAGTAGAGCTTTACAACTACAGATCCGCCTATTATAGTCTTTGACTGTGGGGATATTGTGAGCGTTCAAAGATTTTTTATTAATGTCCCAACAGTATATCTTTCATGGGTTACAAAATACATTGCAGCGTATCTGTATCCAAATGTCACAATATATTCTACAGCCTGGACTTCCTCTTAACTGTTTTCTCCGGGTACTTGGCTTCCTCTACCAATAAGACTGACCGCCACGATATAGCTGAAATATTGTTGAAAGTGGCGCTAAACACCATAGCCCTCTTAATTTTTGGGATATTTATGCTAACTATGAGTGTTAAAAAATAGTGTTATTTAACTATAATTTAGCATCATATCGTTAACATTATATAGTAAATGAACTAAAAGTAACCTAAAAAATCTTTAACATGAACTTTTTTCAGTGTAGAAGTATAAAATATTCACAATATGTACGAGTTAATTACAGAATATGACGTAAGTCATTATTTACAAGACAAGATGAGATAAACACTTAACAAACCAAACAATCTTCTACTTCATTTAATGAGGACTTCAAAATACGAGTGTTGTCTTGTCTATTTGGCTTCATTCTATGCAATTCCCAATTAACCCTTTTAGTTTTCCTTATTAACACAATTATCAATATAAATAGCTTCCATAATTCAACGATTTTATTAAGGCTATAAGTGTGTCGTAAAAGAAAACTGTTTGATCAACATACTTCATCAATGACGTACATGAAAGTGATCAACAATTTTATCTAATGCTTATATTTACGCAATTTATGCATACAAAGTATTTCTTTGACGATATGTCTGCATAATGGCGTCGAACACAATTAAGTAATATAAGAACAAATACCTAGTACACGGTACGTACCACTTACATGTAGTTATTAGATACACATTTAATGTATGTAAAATACAATTTATAGAAACTATTGCATTATTATCGGGAAGCGTTAAGCTTGATAAATATATGCTGCAGACAACCACAGACTCAATGTATGGACATACAAATACAATGATCACTATATGCCTCTATTACCACCGGGATATACAAACAATATTCCGTTGTAATGGTTGAAATTAGATATACATTTTAGGTTTTAATTCCATATTTAATATTCTCATAATAACTTACCTAAAGCTACTGGTCCAGAAGTACTACTTCGCCATAAACACAGGGCTATCCGAATGTATGTATATGTCATTATCAGTAATGGAACCAAGAAAAATGTCACCATCAGACATATTTGAAACTTATATTCAAGGTCGGCATTAGAAGATCTACAGCTTGTAAGTAAATCAAATGAAGAAGGGACTTTATCGTCTGGAAACAGTGTCATGAAAATAAGAACTGGACATGATGACGCTAACGATAGTACCCATATTACTACAACGGAAACAGCTGTTCGGAATCTGGAACTCCTGAATGATAATGGTCGACAAATAGCAAGGTATCGCTCTACGGATATGGCTGTCAATGTAACCACAGAAACCAAGACACTAACGGTCTGAAAGATAAAATATGAAACAAAAACAATTAGTTCTTTGTAATATTTATATATTTTATTGGTCATATCATTTAGATCACTTAACAGTCTTTTCAAACCTAATAGCTATATATCATAGTATTTGAAACGTTTAACACAACCGAATTATCATACTTTGTGCCATGATAAATGGTATGAATGGTTGGCGTGTACATACAATATATGTATACTGTCGGAAATATAATATACGGTATGTTGATATATATAAAAATAACTTATTTGGATGAGTTTTATTAAGAGATAGAAATATAAGTCTTGTTGACGCATTTTTTGGCCTGTTTCGCACCGAGTTGCAATAAAAAGAAAAACATTTCTATATCTATATCGGTAATATACTATAATGTTGTGTATCCTTCAATGTCAAAACCTCCACAATCAAGCAAACAAAAACTGAGGAACCGTACAAAACTAATTGTTGGAGTGGGAGTGGTCCAATATGGCATGGGACACATATTTTATTCAGAAGTTATGAAAAGAAAGTTATAACAGTGATGGTCATCATTTCAACCAATATCAACTAAACAAGCAATAACTTCTCATCTTAACTGAGTTCTTCACATAACACAAAAACACCACGACATATGTCGTTGGAAATCCAGATCCTGGCTTGGGACAGGCACACACTTGTGGCGGGGTTAGACCGGTGAATGGAGTCGAAACCCTCACCTCTTGATAACTGGATCTTCAACGGCAATATATATATAAACATACTTTAAAACAAAACCTGCACATATTCGCTTCCACTCAAAAAGACAATCCATATTTCGTGTGAGATTTATGAGAAGTTACATGAATCGATTTCCGACTTATTACCTCATAATTCGCCCCCTAATGTATTTCAGCAGGCTAAGGACAAAATTACTATGCCGTAAACATTATAATATTCGTTGGTATAGAATTTGCTACTCAATGTAGTTTATACGTCTGTCTGAAGAGACTTACTGGCTTAATACAGATATATCACTGTCATGTTACAGAGTAGCATAGTCACAATGAAGGACTTATGTTGGGATTAGGGAACCTCTTTACATGACAAAATTCGTATACATTTATTGTATAGTAAATGCAATGATTAAATGAAGCAGTTTGAATAGGTTTTCGGTAAATAAACGTTAGAGAAAACAGAAGGGGTAATCAAGAAACACTGTGGCAACATTAGGCATACAAGACACAGGACGAGGACAAACAAACAAACAAAAAACAAAAAATGACACAACACAGATAACTAATAAGGTAATCAACACGGACCCCACCAAAACCCACAGGTGAACCCAGGTGCTCGTTAAAGGTTAGTCCGGTAAAAGTCTTGCCTGTGGTAGTGGAAAGAAAACAATCTTCATAAATTATAAGCGAAAAGGTCCATTGTCATTTGAGACATGGATATTTCGTAATGATCAACCAGTCCATGATCACGACCGTAGAATTGTTGTAGCGATCACTTCAACATGGCAGCAACGAAGCTTTATTTGAGTAACTTTTGCGTCAGAAGTTGAGCTATCCCCGGAAAATCACTGTACTGGACACAAGCAATAGAATAACGTAATGCATTGTAGTTGTGAAATGCATACTCCATATACTGTTGATGTCGGAATATTGCTACTGATGAAAGGGAAATTTACTATTGGAAAAGAAAAGTCATCCCATTGTGGTAGTTTTGTTTTTAATATTCATCCGTTTTGGATTTTAAGTTGAAGATCAAGGTAAGTAGCAGCCAATGGGAATGACGTAATGTAAATAGCATTTGGGAAAAAGCGTGTCATTTATTGGAAAATAGTGAGACTTGTGTGTATGGTGTAATGGTAAATAGCTAATGGTGAGAATGGCTTGATGGTATGTCTTAATGTTGAACGTTTCAAGCACTGTATAGAATAATATTTGAAATAAATTAAAATTATTTATGATAAAATCAAACAAGAATGATGTCTTAAAATGCTATAAAATTCTAAAGACCACAGCGTACCCTTTACTTCTAACTGATTACTGCTTGCTGCTAACTGCTTACTTGTTTTGTTAATAATTATAAGAAGAGTTTGAAGATACGAAAGGGGTAATCAGAATCCGTATATCGAAGAAGAACAGACAATACAATGGCCAAAAGAAAAAGTACAAAAAAGGACAAACAACGATTTACAAAACATACAAATAAAACTAAAAATCGAGTAACACATTCTCCACTAAAAACCGGGGATGAACTCAGGTGCTCCAGAAGGGTAGGCAGTTCCTGCTCCACTAGTGGCACCCGTCGTGTTAATCTAGTCACAAACCCGGTAATACGTCGTGAATGAGGAAAGGACCTGGAAGTGTTTACAAGTGGAACATATCCGTGGTCATTTGTGACACACATATTCCATAACGGTCAACCAAGTCATGTGATGACTATTTCATTTATATGTGTGGACGCGAGTGACATTCACGTTTCCAATGACCTTCTTAAAATGTTTGACTCACTCAAAAATTGTAATTTTGTAGAACCACCAAGTTCTCATTCAATCAAGTGTCTATTTTTTAAGAAGAATCATTTAAAATTTTCGATCGATTAAAAGCACACTGTGTAGATGATCAAGTGCCATTGCTGCCAAGTAGAAATTGCCTCAAGCATGTGGTTTCTAGGAAGAAGATATTATAAATATCATCAAACATGATTGGTATCTAACAAACATTTGAATTTCTGATTCATAAACAATATTCAGGACCAGCTAATTCCGGCTAAAGTTCCATTTTGTTCAGTAATATCTTAGAATAAGATTACGGACGACGACGGACAACGGATAATAAGTCATGGCAACATATTATATGGACAAGGCGAAATAAGAAGCAACCGAAACATTCAGAAAAAAAAGTTCAGTGTTTTAAGTAATATTCAAGATTGTAACAAAACATTTGCCTGGTCCCTCAGGCATATATTGTGCATTCCTATAGCTGATTTTGGATATCCTGTTGATGCCCTTTAATGACGTACTCCCACAGATTGTTTTTCATTATTTGGTTGTCCAATCTTGTAGTGTATTGTATTGTTTGTTATTCTAGAAACACGTCATGCACACTAACGTTAATACCTATGTTTGTATTACTTATTTGATCGTAACATATTCGTTTCTTCTGTCTAATCGGTTTAGAGTCAATACGCAGTATTATCGTCAGTGTATCATACCAAACAACCGGCTATGATTAAAACATTTCAAAATATACATTCATGTTCAAGTTACAACTTCCGTATTAGTGTACTACAATAAACACGGCTAATTTCATTGCAGTAATACGTGTTAGTCTTAAGTAGTATCGAATGAATACTTTAGACATTTTTAGCTAATTGTTTCTTGCTATAAGTAGTTCCGAGTAGCAAAGGAGCACATGCAAATACGGATTCCATCATATCTAACGACAGACCAATGTTATAGATAATATCAATTAGGATTTGTTGCACTTGATTTTAAGCTTATTATTGTTAATAACCTCAAGATAGTTCATTTTATTATTCTTTCAGTAAATGATGTTTTCTAATATAACTTTTCGTCAATGATGATATGAGTGAGGTCAAATATAATACATTTGTACATAATCATATTTCTTATCAATTTTATGGTCATCTTTGAAGTAGATGGATGTTATTTTTTATATAAATGCATGGAATGCTATACAGTGGAACCTGTGCAATCTGACACCTGAGTTTTCCGACATCCTGTGACATCCGACACAAAATTATGGTCCCAAAGTAGTTATGTTAACAAAAATAAAACTTGAGTATTCCGACATCCTGTACAATCCGGCACATTTTCCTGGTCCCTTAGTGTGTCGGATTAGACAGGTTCCACTGTATATGGTTTTAATGAAGAAAATGTATTTTTCTAAAGTAATTATTTGTTAACATTGTTCTTATTTCTGCTGTGTTGTTTCCCATCTTTCGAATTTTGTGCTGAAAGTTATAAAGAAGCGACTTGTACACGTCAAATTTTAAAGACTTAATGGTACAGTTTAACATTAAATATATTACGGTGTCGATCAGAAGCAATATTTCATTTAATACTTACAGTACTTTAAGAATTTTATTTTTATTATAAATTATGTTTTTGTCATATTCTGGAATTAAAGACAAATGGTAATAATGAGACAAAAAATGGAACAATTTTGTTTTAAGCCTGAAATGATCTTGTACACGCCTAAAACTGAGAATTGGTCTTACTGTGTGCAGCTCAGCAGAAATAATAACTCGTTTCTAAATAAATTAATTTGATGTGTTTAAAATGTGTTTGATTGGATAAAAAATTGATGTTATTTTCCATAAACAAATGTTTAACCGGAAGTCACATGTTGGGATCTCAATTGGGAAAATATTCTATTTTAATTCTTTTTATGCAATTATTATCCGGCAAAATATTTTTAGGACAAGAAAAAAATTAATTAGGAATTAATTTATAAGGATTGATCATAATTTTGTGTTCGGTTCATTCGAAATAAACTCAAAAATGTGGTACACACCCTTGCGTAATCCGGTCGCGGGTTACACAGTGTGTACCACATTTTTGAGTTTATTTCTTCATGAACCGAAAAAAAAAATTGAGATCTATCCTTAAATGATGGTTACATCTAATGTTCTTGATAATTGTTATTATAAATTGGTTGACCATATTACATTGTTTCAATCTCTTAACCAATGTTCTCTAATGTAGTACGTTTGAACCTGTAATAGATAATTACTAAGACTATGCAACATCGAATATTCATACTCGTAAGCTGGGAAATCAGCAAATTGTAGTATAACACACTACTTGTCAATTCAGTACATAGAGAACATTGTATTACCAAAAAATAATATGACGTGCATTATTTTACCGAATCAAGTGTTTTGATTATAGAATATGGTTGTAAATCTTGTATTGTTGCCAACTTGTGTTGGGTCGTTTTGTTGTCATAACTCATTCGTGTATGAGTTGTCACCATATACGATATTTTTAAATGTATATACTCAAACACGACGTGTTTGGTCATATGCATTGTCATAAGGAAACATCTCGCCTCGCACCTGTGGATAGACAGTTGTATTATATATTTTCACTCTTGTGTTGAGATTTACAATAACCGGTTTTAAGCTATGTATACAGACATGTGAATACCATATCTCACTCCCGTCTTATTTTATATTCATAACGCGATTATTAATAAATTCCATTACTGTGTTCCCGTTCTCACAGACTTGTTTCTTTATTTGCACGAGCTTGTCTGTCCATCTTCAATTACGGCTTCCGATTACCCCTTTGGTATCTTCTGATTACCCCTTTGGTATCTTCTGATTACCCCTTTGGTATCTTCTGATCACCCCTTTGGTATCTTCCGATTACCCCTTTCATATCTTTTAACTTTTCTTAATCAATTACAGAGCGCGATTATAAATATATTCCATATGTATTTATTAATTAATTAAAAGTACGGCCCAGTGAAGTCAAAATGAACTAAAATGAAACCATAGTATTTTTGTTTAGCTGATTAACAAATACTGTAAGTGTGGAAGTATCAGATGTTTTATGTCTCACAAATACTGTAAGCATAGAAGTATCAGATGTTGTATGTCTTATCATTTTCCTTTAAATCCCAATTTAGAATATGTAGTTGACAGATTCATTACAAAGTGAGAGATGAGTTGACTTTAATATCATCCATCGTATTGCATAAGGCAAATTTTATTACCATAGCAACATATAAGACATAATATTTATCCGAATTGGAAAGACGGAATAAATTTGCATCAAGCCTTGGAAGGAGTCAAAGTCAAAGTTGGATTGATGTTCTTTCTCTCGCATACCATTATAGTAACCATATCAAATATAAAAAGATTTCTTAGATATTTATTTTTCATCAACACAGTTTGGTGTGATTGGTGAAATTACATTTTCTGCGTACTAACCACTTTTATTTCAAGAAAAAATGTGTGCATTGTTTATCTCACAAGCATGAGGGATTTGCATTGCAAATTATGCAAATTAGCACAAAAAAGGATTCCTATTTCATATACGATAACATATAATATATTAAAAATATTTCGGTACATCATATTGTACACATGGATACAGATTTAATCTTTATACTAAATAAAGCATTTTTGTTGATATCAATAGGAATTGTCGTTAGGGACCTATGCTAAAATACCTCCTGTGTCCGTCTTCGATTGACTCAAATATGCATTTTATGGAAAACCATTGTAGTATCATTCCATTTTACTTCCATATAATTCAATGATTGCAAGGAATGATATTCAAAAAACAAAATGTTATACAAAAAGAGACAATTATAGGACAATTTTGCATTAACATTGTGATGATCATGAAAACTGCAATAACTGAGCTGGTGTGCGGGCGGATGGGTGTGTGGGTGTGGGTGTGGGTGTTTTCGAATAGCAATAGACAGGAAAAGGTCAACATAATGATGTCACCTGTATAACAACCAGGAATGATTACTACAATGTTAATAAAGCATTCAGAGAACTAACAATTGTATTGCAAGTCAATATTACATATTATATCTATCTGCAAGAAGAGTCTTAAGATATCAAATCAGAAACATGACAATACTTTGGCAGTAAAACGTAAACATTAAACATGAATAAATGGTCTTAGATATACAGGATCACAAACAATTAAAATTAATTCATTAGAATATTTCTATCAACAACGATATCAGAACCAGTGGAAAACCCTCATTATTTGCATTTTCAATACTTAATCATACGGATTCTCATTACCTCTTTGGTATCTTCAAACTCTTCTTATTCAAAGCTTAATGACCAGGTCAAGATACACATCAAATTATTTTGTTTATCAAAACATTTGAAATTCAATAATTAATTCATAAAAACAACGGGGTTGACCAGTTCACATTTCAAATCCTTTTGAAAAAGTTAAGACGAATTATTTAAATGAATTATAAGGCATTGTATACTATCTTATATTTAAATGATAACTGAGGCCATCGGCTCTATTTAATAGAACTAATATTATACATATGACAACTTCTGTGTCACTAAGAATAAATATATATTACAATGTTCAACATTATAGCGTTCTCTATAATAATGCTGTTTTCCCGGTTATATGTGAGGGTTGCCATTTTACTCGCATTTGGAAAGCACTTGCATGACATCATCATTTCACTAAATGGGGAGAGTTGGGCCCTTAAAACTTATTTAATAAGGGTAATAACAAAATTACCGAACTCCAAACAATCTTCCAAAGGGAAAGTCAAAGCTCTCCGAACAATCTTCCAAAGGGAAAGTCAAAACTCATAAGTATATAAACAGACAACATCAGCCAACAACCGAAAAACTGTGGAAACCGTAATGTCCCTGACTTGGTACAGGCATTTCCAAAGAATAGCAACATTACATTGTGTTCCTGTACCATGCCAGGAAAATTAGCTGTCATATATTTGTTTTTTTAGTCATATCGATTTACCTTCTTTCTACGATATTTCGGTTGGATTTTTAGAAATGTGTGGTACAGTTATTTTTCATTTCATAATGTCAAATTGAATATAGTTTTATTGTGAACACGCAACGTAATAATAACGTATTTATAATATATGTATATGTATATATATATATATATATATATATATTAAAAAAGATCAAATGCAAAATCCTGAGTTTATGGTTTATTATTACACGAACTGTCTGCAAACATTTGTTTTCTGGTATTATATATAATGTGGTTTATAAGATATAGTTAATACTGATAAGTAAAGTAAAATAATCATTATTAAAACTAAGGTTTGTCTCCCTCCAGCATAGGAAATCTTAGTACATTTAGGTCATGCTGTTTAGATTCTTTTTGTTTTCTATTTCTGCAGGTAATTCCACTAACGCGTCATGTCCACTCAATTAGATACGTGTTCATGCAATGCCGTCAGTGGAAAGTAGGAAATTGTCCACTCTTAATATATTTCAATTCAATTAAATATTTTATATAAGTCTCATCTCTCAATTACAGGTCATAATACACAAATAAAACAATCATACAACAATAAATTAGAGAGCCATTCTTTACAGAATTATAAGAGACTATAATTAAAACAGTATCTATAGCACAAATATATAAAACAATCTTATATCAATATATTACATACATATATATACAAAATCAACATTATCTACAATATAAAACATTTCTTCTTTCATTTAAAATTAAATTACAGGTTTTGGCGCATATCCTTATCATATTAAAATCTGAGAATAAAAACACTAGTTTCTGATTATCATTAAAAGACAAAAAATTTCCATTAAAAGTACAAGCACTATTAAATAAATGATCTCTAAAAGTACTATAACGGGGACACCGTAATAAAACATGAGCTTCGTCCTCAACTTCACCCGAACACACACTACACATTCGCTCATTTAACCTTAAATTCTCATACCTTCCAGTCTCGATTCTAAGGTGAGCTACTCCACATCGGAATTTAGCGAAAGCACTTCTGTGAGTAAAAGGGAGAGGGATTTTACAATAATTTTCCGTCTCAAATCTATCTTTAAATAATCTATATGTACGTAGTTTATTCCCACCCCTACCAGATCTAGAAATGTCAGCATTCAAACTGTCGCGCCACTTACTTACATGTACAATTAACATTTTAGTTAAAACGGTATTAACAACAAAACGTGTATCCAAAGAATCAACAATATCACCAAAATGACCAACATTAAGCTCACAGAAGGTTTTCTTTATTTTAAAATTCCAATTTTGTACACACTTATTACTTATACTAATACAGTCAGCCCAAACAAAGACTTTTCTATTCAGTCGATCCGAACTCATATTGTTTAATCTACACCATAAATTAATTACAGCTTTCCACTGTTTGTTAAAAATAGGTTCCCAGCCCATATCACCTGAAACAGCATTGTTAGGTGTGTATTTGCCTACCCCCAGAAAAAAACGGCATGCTCTATTTTGTATAGCATTGATGAAAGAGTAATTTCTGGTTCCCCAGATACTTGCACCATACTCAACAATAGAGCTTACCATACTGTCATATAATTTAGTAAAAACACCATGTGATACACCGCCTAAAATTTTGCATTTAGCTATAACTAAGCCTAACGCTCTATTAGCTGATAATGCAACAGATTTAGCTGTAATATTATAGTCTAAAAACTCATTTAAAACAAGGCCTAAATATTTATAATCACTACAATATTGTATACAATCATCACCACACTTAAATACAAACTCTGATTTAGGCATAGACTGCGGTCTAAAATGTACCACTTTGCTTTTAGAAGTATTTATACTCATACAATTTTCAGTACACCACATTGATAATGCATTTAACAAAATTTGCATTTCATCTTCAGTATTAGCTAAAATTACAACATCGTCAGCATATAATAAAATGCAACGTTTTTCCCCATCCAGCTCAATTCCAGAGTCAAATGATTTCAAAAAAGTTACTAAATCATTAATATATAAATTAAACAACATGGGTGATAACGGACATCCTTGTTTCAAACCACTGTTTACATCAAACCAATCAGTATAATGAACAGAGTACATTAGTGTATAAAGACCTGACAGCTGTACAAAATTTACCTGACATACCTATATTATCCAACTTAGTCCACATACGTTCCCTGTTTATGGTATCATATGCCTTTTTAAAATCAATGAAGGCACAAAAAGTAGACTTGCGTAACTTTTTTCTTACCTCAATGATATTTGTTAAAGAAGACAACTGATCTACCGTACTACGTTCCTTTCGAAAACCGTTTTGTTCATCTGCTAGTAAGTCGTTATTATCTACCCACTGTGTTAATCTGTCGTTTAAGATACTACAGTACAGCTTGTACGACACAGACGCTAGTGCAATACCTCTATAACATAATGGATCTCTAGCATCCGCCATGTTTGACTTGGGTATGGGATTAATGATAATCTTATTCCATACAACAGGAGTTTTACCAAATGTAAAACAATAATCAAATAAATGATGTAAAAACAGTACAGAACACTGATTCAAAAATGTCTCTGAAGGTAGATTATCAAACCCAGCAGATTTACCTCTTTTGGCTTTCTCAATAGTAAGTAGTGTTTCGTTATATGAAATCGGTTCAGTCAACAGATAATCGTTAAATGTTCCTTTTCCAGCAGGACACGATTCATGGCTACTACTATCAGCGATGGCGCCTCTTTGTTGATTAAGCAACGTAGAATACTCAGACTTCCATTTATCTAAAACTTTAGTAATATCGGAAGAAACAGTACCTTCGGAATCTACTACTTCCATAGGGATCATGGACTTGCGATCACTTGCTACACCTATCTTACCTATTTTCTTCCAGAAAAATTTCTGGTTCTTACTAGACTCATACAATAACTCTTCTTGCATACTATACCAGTATTTTCGTTTTGCTTTCTGAACTTCCTTGTCGAATAGCTTCCGTTTTTGTACATAAACAGCCTTAAGAATCTTACTGTTCACATTATTACCTTTACTCCACACCATTTCCGCTTCACACATGTGATTCCATAACTCAGTGAGATTCTCATTCCACCATGGTTTCTTATTCCTATACCTTTTATTAGAGACATTACTACCAACACTTACCTTTCCGTGTGATAATTTTTCAAATATTTCATTTTCAACCACATTACAAAATTCAGTATATACATCATCTACACAATTTTGTACATGTTGACCACTCTCTAACTTTCCAATAAGTTCACACATTTTTGGATAAATTATATCTGAATTCATAAAATTCGAAGGAATGTTTTTTAAGTCAAATTTATTATACTGGGGTTGTAAATTCTTTTCACTGTTACCAGATGACAATGTAATAAAAGAACTGATATCTATATTCCACTTAAGTAAAGAATGATCTGGGACCAGTCTTAAATCTATACCAGTTACATCAAACCCCGTAGCAGACACTAAGTCATTTGCTCTGGTAACACAGAATTTATCAAAAATGTTCAAATAATCGTATGGTACAATACAGTAATCAACCACTGAACAACCTTTTGTTGATATACAAGTAAAATCGTTGTTCAAAAACGTTCTACCATTCAATATACAACAATTGATACTAATCAGAAAATCAATAAAGGTATTACAGTATGTATTACACTTAAAGTCAACTACATCTCTAGGGCATATATCATCAACACCCGTAATATAATCATTTTCATTACCACATCTGCTGTTAAAATCTCCGCAATAAAGAACGGACCTGAATTTTGAAACTCGTAAACATGTGTGATTAAAATATCAAAAAATAAATCTTTGTCAACTTGTCGAGTCGGGTTTTCAGGAGGTAAATAACATACACATACATTAAATTTGAAACTTGAATGCCTGTGATTAAAATAAACCCACATGATACCTTAAAATGATTTATCTAAGACATCAATATCAAAATCATCATATAAACATTTTTTTACAAAAAGTCCTACACCACCAGACCCTACTTTGGCATTTTTGTGTAAATTATCCCTATTTTGGCCAATCCATTTAAAACCCTCAATATGCAATACATCATTACCCCTTAAATGTGTTTCTGCAATTCCAATAATATTTAAATTTAGATTTAATATACAACTAGTTCTTAATTTATTATTATCAGTACATGTGTCTTTGTTCCAATTGTTAACATTCCAAAAACCTGCTTTTAATTAGTAACCTCTATCATGTTGATAATCAATGTTGTTTCCCTGGTAACGATATGTACGACCACTGTCCCTATTGACATATCTATTACATTGTCTTTGGTTTCTAACGTAGTTGCTACTATGTCTATTTTCCGATGAATTATGACCGTCTCGACGACGTCCGGGACCAGAGCTTGTACTGGTATTCCCCTGGTTACGGCTGGTATCCTGATAGCTGACATAACGTTTAGCAATGATTTCAGCTCCTCTCATGTCTATATTTGGATCAACTGACTTCAAAACAACAACTATTGTTTGAACATTTTTCTTTTCAATTCGCTGTTGTAGAGTTTGATCTCTATGTATATACACATTACTGTATTGACGACTAGATTTCAGATTACGTTTTGATGACATTACAGAGTTAACATCATTCTTATATTTACAGGTTACAATAACTACACCATTTTTGTCATCTCGTTTGCTACTTTTCCTTTCAACTTTGGTTAACGAAACTTTGCTTAATTTAAGACCTTCCCTCAAAAGTGCGGATACTTTGGAATTAAAATTTTCATTTTCACTTTCCGGTAGGTTTCTTATTACAAGATTGTTCGAAATATCTCCACTAGATTTGTCAACTACATTTTTGGAAACTGCGTCTAATTTATCTTCAACAATTTTTATATCCTTACCAAGATCTTTACGTACTGAATCAACAGCGGAATTAACTTCATTTTTAACTTTTTTTATCTCGGTATTTATGCGTTTGTCTACAAATTTGTTAACCTTTTCAGAAATTTTCCGTTCAAGATTCGTTTCTTAACTATTTATTCTGATATTAACTTGATCAAACATAGCACGCATATCAACGGACAGTCTAGTAATCAACTGAGTGACCATTAAAACATCTGGAGGTAGACTGGAATCAACATGTACATCAGCCGCCGTTGTTACCACTTTATTTGAAGTTACAG
>MJUT01021615.1:244481-255280 GCA_002080005.1 Gigantidas platifrons | reverse complement strand
TGTTCTTCTTCGATATACGGATTCTGATTACCCCTTTTGTATCTTCTAGCTGTTGGCCATTGTGTTATATGTTCTTCTTCGATATACGGATTCTGATTACCCCTTTTGTATCTTCTAGCTGTTGGCCATTGTGTTATGTGTTCTTCTTCGATATACGGATTCTGATTACCCCTTTGGTATCTTCAAACTCGTCTTCCATAGATTATTTTTCCAGGCGTTCCATTCATTATATATTATTTTTCCAGGCGTTCACTTCATTAAAATTATTTTTCCAGGCGTTCCATTCATTATATATTATTTTTCCAGGCGTTCCATTCATTGTATATTATTTTGCTGTGCGTCCCATTCACTAAGTAGATGGTTATTTGACATGAGTTCCATTCATTATGTAGATGATTATTTGATATGAATTCCACTCATCTTTTTTAGTTTTGTGTGTTGTTCTATTGTGTGTGTCTTTACGTTCTGATTCCCGTGTATTGATGTCCATCACGATATCCACATAAAACAATGCTGTTTGTTTTTGCCTGCAGTTATTATCTTATTTACGTTATTTGTGTTTGTTTGTGTATAGTGGTGTCCAACACATATTATGTTGTGTTTGTTTTGTTTCTCTTCGTCTTGTGTACCCTATGTTGCCAGTTTCTCTGGATTGTCCTTTTTTGAATGTCACTTCGGTATTCTCTAACTTTTATTTCCATTCATTATATAGATGCTTATTTGACATGAGTTCCATTCATACTATATGTTATTTTTCCATGTGCTTTAGTCATTCTATGTCTATATTATATTGTCACGAGTTCGATTCATTCCACAGATTTATCACTTTGCCATGCCTCTGCCAGTGAACTATTAGTCCCCGAGGGTATCATCAGCCTAGTAGTCAGTGTTTCTGCACTGACATAGTTAATTTATTAGATATATTCATCTTTGAAATATATTATTCCTGCATGATCATTACTAAAGGTAAGTTATATCTCCCTCAGGTAAAGGTAACCGTGGCCGATTTTGACTCTCCCGTTGGATTTGTTGCCCCTAAGCCTCCCTCAGGTAAAGGTAACCGTGGCAGATTTTGACTCTCCCGTTGAATTTGTTGCCCCTAAGCCTCCCTCAGGTAAAGGTAACCGTGGCAGATTTTGATTCTCCCGTTGAATTTGTTGCCCCTAATCTTTTACATGATCTGACTTTCCAATCTTTTGTACAAATTGAATGTTATTCCAGAAACACGCTAAATTAGATCTCTGTGTTTTTCCATACGTTCACTGGGTCGATATCTCTGCTATTGGACTGTCAGTCCCGGTGGTATCATCTGTACGTTCACTGGGTCGATATCTCTGCTATTGGACTGTCANTCTCCCGTTGAATTTGTTGCCCCTAAGCCTCCCTCAGGTAAAGGTAACCGTGGCAGATTTTGATTCTCCCGTTGAATTTGTTGCCCCTAAGCTTTTACATGATCTGACTTTCCAATCTTTTGTACAAATTGAATGTTATTCCAGAAACACATTAAATTAGATCTCTGTGTTTTTCCATACGTTCACTGGGTCGATATCTCTGCTATTGTACTGTCAGTCCCGGTGGTATCATCTGTACGTTCACTGGGTTGATATCTCTGCTATTGGACTGTCAGTCCCGGTGGTATCATCTGTACGTTCACTGGGTCGATATCTCTGCTATTGGACTGTCAGTCCCGGTGGTATCATCTGTACGTTCACTGGGTCGATATCTCTGCTATTGGACTGTCAGTCCCGGTGGTATCATCTGTACGTTCACTGGGTCGATATCTCTGCTATTGGACTGTCAGTCCCGGTGGTATCATCTGTACGTTCACTGGGTCGATATCTCTGCTATTGGACTGTCAGTCCCGGTGGTATCATCTGTACGTTCACTGGGTCGATATCTCTGCTATTGGACTGTCAGTCCCGGTGGTATCATCTGCCCAATAGTATTTGTGTCGGCACTGCATGGTTTATTAGATAGATTTATACTTGAAATTTACAGTTCCTAAATACCGTAATTATTATCAAAGCTAAGGTAACTCTATAGACTCTATAAGACATTATTTTTTATGTTGTTGCTAATTGTATTGATTGCAAAAGTATATTTTACTACGCGACCAGAATTTGTGTTAGAATTGTTTTTTCCTTTGTTCTTGTTTCCGCAAAGAATCACTACAGTATTCTAAGCCTTATCTAAATGGAGTATGCGTTCTCTCTCATGTATGGGTGACTTTAGCCGATATTCGCTACCTATTTTAGGCCTTTTCGTATTGTTGCTCCCAGATTGTTGTATAATTTGGCCTTTAAATCAGCTTACTTTGAGTGACGATTATTCAACACACCCGTCGTATCACTAAATTAGATATCTACTATTTCTTTTTATTGAAACACTAGTGTGGTTTTTATTAAAAACTTATTTTATTTTATTGAAGTACATTCTAAGGACAAACTTCAGAAGATTTATGAATTCATATGCACACTATATTTTATGCCATGGGCAGGAAATCCATTGCTAATAATAAGTAATAAGATATGTTCATTTCTGTAAGCTGTAAAATATTATATTTGACTGTTGTCCTGTATACACAAACAATCCAGACAACCTGTGAGCCAAATCAATTAGATACCAGAGGCATTTCGATACCGAACTAACAATTCCCTGAGCCAAATCTATAACATACATTTCTTATATATAATTAGGCTAAGACAAGAAGAGTTTGAAGATACTAAAAGAGTAATCAGAATCAGTAAGTCGAAGAAGGACAGACAACACAATGACCAAAGAAAAATGACAAAAAGACAATCAACGATCTACAAAACATACACATAAAACTAAAATTCGAGTAACACGAATCCTACTAAAAACGTTAGTAAGAAAGTATCGGAAAACTATCTTTCTTATATATATACTGTCGCTCGGCTTAGCCAAGAAGTCGCCATTTTTATTTAACTAAGAACCAATCAAATGGTTTTTTTTCTAGCAAATAATGACAGGGGCATAGCAATTAAGAATTTATGCTAAGATATCACACCACCATGGCAGCCTCGAATACTAGAACTGTCTTTATAGCCAAATAAAAAAATTAATATATTACTTTTTTCTTGGAATATAGAAATATAATTATTTGCTTGGAAACTTTAATGCTCGCACTGCCCACGAGAATGATTATATATTTTTTCTAAGAAAACGAATTTGTTGATGATTTAAGAAGTGTAACTGTCAATGAAGTATATAATTAAAACGTGTATAACATGTCCCAGAGGACACGGAATAGTATTAATAACGATAAAAATCTATATAGTTACTAAACTACTTACTTTATTTTTGCAAAAATGGCAACTTTTTATACTAAATGGTCGAATGAAAAAGGACAAAACTTGTAATTTAACAAGTCCTAACGCAAGTCATCATTTACTACATTAGAAGAACAAATTATCATCAATATTGTACAACTTACTTCTTAAATTGTCGATGGAACCACATGCAATTTTTGCTGGATAAATCAATTTGAACTATGATTGGGGTCTGTCATACATTAAGAAGAGTTTGAAGATATCAAAGGGGCAATCAGAATCCGTAAATCGAAGAAGAACAAACAACACAATGGCCAAAAGATATCAAAGGGGCAATCAGAATCCGTATATCGAAGAAGAACAGACGAAAAGAAAAAGTACAAATGGACAAACAAAGATCTACAAAACATACATATAAAACTAAAGATCGAGTAACACGAACCTCACTAAAAACCGAGAATGAACTCAGGAAGGGTAAGCAGTTCCTGCTCCACTAGTTGTGATAAGTCATAAATTTGTTGTTCAAACTTCACTCCCAGATCAATTTCAGCAAAAATGATTCAAAACAGATTACCGACTTTACAATGATTAACTAGAATTTGAAAATACACCACGCTAGTTTAGAGGTATTTTTACCAATTTAGCTAACTATTGAATGTGGACGCTGGTATAATATCAAAGGGGAAACAGAATTTGTAATGTATGCGATTCACATGTTCTTGAAAAAGAATTATATTACTTATTAAAATGCAATTTTATGCATGATCGTTGAAAATTTAAAGTATGTATATACATAAAGTATTATTAAAATTTAAATATTTTATCGTTTAAGCAATTAATGACTGAAGCAGAAAAAAATCAAAAATGATACAATTTAGTACATGTCTAAGACATATAAGAGAATATGTGTGTCATTTCTTAACAAAAAACTTTTAAAAAATCACTTCCTTTTTTCTTGTTGTATATATTATATCTTATTGTGTATTGTATTTTGTGTTGTACATTATTTTGTATTCTTTTTTGTTTTTGTTTGTATACCACTGTAACTTAAAAACTTTTATCAGAAAAGAAGATAGATATATAATAATATTCAATAATTCTATTCTTACTAGAATTTATCAATAACTCGTAATCTGATTGGATATCGTCACTTATTCTACGTCAATCGAAAGAAATTTATAAATCAATATTTCCGTTTACTATACTACTTTTTTGTAGCGTTAAGGCGTAGGAATATGAAAAAATAATCCACCAAGAATTATTAGTATTTAACGTCGAAAACAACACGATGTCCAAGAATATGAATTATAAGGATTAAACACTGTGTTTTTAGGAAATTATGTATGTATAAACTCCGGCAGCTCACTCACAAACTTTACATAAAGTCCTTCGGACTTGATTCAGTTTGTGAGTGAGTTGCCGGAGTTTATACATAGATAATTTCCTAAAAATCAGTGTTTAATCCTAGAATTTTTTTTATGACAATTTTGATACCTTGTTGGTTATTGTTTTCAGGTTATTGTTTCTTATATTTGTATACTACATATAATATAGATCGATCATGTTGCTATGTAAATGGGCCATCTGTTCGGAAATAAAGCACAATATTATTTAAAATCTTGATTTTCAGTTTCAGAACCTTTTTGACTTTTCTAATTATCTGATTCATACTAAGGGTCCGGGTGGCTCAATGAGTTAGATAGTTGGATTACATAACAACTCATACAAGCATATCACTAATACGGCGTGGGTTTGCGCCCGGCTTTGTAATTTACAAAAAAAAGGTGCACTCGATTCGCAGCCGCAAGTGATAAAGTTTATCAGTTGCTTGCCCATGGTCGGTGGTTCTCTCCGGGTACTCCGGTTTCTTCCACCACTAAAACTGATCGCCATGATATAGCTGAACTATTGCTGAAAGTAGTGTTAAGCACTAAAATAATTAAATCTGATTCATACTGATGGTGACTAAGCTGTGTAAATACGTTTTAGCTTACTATTGACTACAACGTTGGGGAATCTATATCCTAATCCTTGGTTTGTGATGTCACTGAATGTAAGAATATACTTGTGACTGTCTAGAATGTTATCTTTAATTAGGGTAACAAGAGTATACGTATGATAACCAGATGTCTCATTGATTCCTAATGTTGTCATTAGTCCTCTAAGTTATCAAATACAATGTTATAAGAACGTAACTGATCGAATGACACCACACTTGTTCGATCAAGTATTTAACAACAACGATGATGCTCTTGAACTCATAGTAACATTTGTAGTAAGGAAATCCTGTGATACCCTGATATAGATATGAATAATTGATCTAACGTTTACCTATTATGCTAGGGTTCATCAAACATGATCTTTTCTCAATTATGCCCCTTTTCCTGGCATTGGCATCAACATGTGTTGCACTGAATGGGCGATGGTTATGCGACTTTGCCGATCCGCACCAACATATTGTCTGCAAAAGCTCATTGACGGAACAATCTTGCAATATATAATTTCCTCGAACACGTGGATCATGGCAAGAAGATAACATAAATACCTGTCAAAATAAAATAAGAGTACATATTTTGCTCTGATAGCCATATTGGATTTCCACTCCACATTTAACATCAATTCCAAAAACGCTACTACTATGTTTGTTTGAAAATAAACATTTTATCTGTAATGATTGAACATCGCATGAACGATATAAATAGCTGTTTAATTGACTCTCCATAAAACAATTAAAGATCACAAAAAGTACCAGATGATGAATACTCCGTTATATATATATCTTTATTTCTGGTAACCTTTGTTGATACATTGGTATACAGATAACAAATTAAATACATACATAATACACAATAAGATACATACCTATTACATACATAGTGTGGTGGTACAATACTTTGCATCAGGTCGAGCCTGTTGTGTGAACTACGAGTCGCTAAAGCGACGAGTTGTGATGCGGTTAGTTCACACGACAGGAAAAGACCTGATATAAGGTCTTTTATCTAACATTATGTACGTTTTCCTTTGAAATTAACGCAAGTCGCTGTCTCATACATGGTGTCTGATATAAGATGTTGTATCACCACACTGTGGTGATAAAATAATGGCGCGACGTTGCACGAGACGTTATCTGCCGAACTACTTTGACATGACGTCATACCATTGGAATGTATGACAAAATACAGTAACCTGACATTGGTGAATGAACGGAAAAATAACGTGACGTCATGCACAGAATGTAGTCTCCCTCAGAGTATTGTACACATTTTAATTTAACCCTTGCTATTTGTTTAAAATGCGTTTTTATTGAAATGTTAGATAAACTTATTACATACATAGTCCTGAATATAGCTGAAAAATTGCTCGCTGGACGTTAAACATCAATCAATCAATCAATCAATCAATCATACATAGTGATTGCTTGAGGATTCTGCCATGACAGTATCATCTGCATACAAGATGATAAACAGTTTCATAAGAATATCTAACCTGCTATCAAGTTCATCAGAAATAGAATTCAGTCCCGGAACATTTTCATGTATGAAAAAGTCTTCCAAATCATTTAAAAATAAAGAGAATAGAAATTGATATAATTTTCCCCTTGTCTGACCCTATTTCAGATGGAAAATATTCAGATTTCTTTCCATCATAAAATAAACAAGATTTAATATTCTGATACATACTGAATATTACACGTCAAAATCTGTATCACATGCCGTATCAACCCGAGAACCCTATATCACCCCAAAGGCCACCGGCCCGAGGGGTGATATAGGTCGAGGGTTGATACGGCATGTGATACAGATTTTGACATGTAATGTTCATTATGTCATATATTTCAACCATGCCTTTTATAATACATGTATTTTATGAAAATTTTGAATTTTTTTTTATTTTTAAATATTTTTTTTAATTTAGAAATTTTATGAAAATTGTGAATTTTTTTGATAATTTGAAATTTTTGTAAATTTTGAAAAAATTTTGAAAATTTTTTGAAAAAATTTGAAATTTTGGAAATTTTTGAAATTTTTTGGGTGTACGATTTAGGGTATGCGATATAGGGTATACGATATAGGGTATAAACGATATAGGCTTGGTACAATCATTGATAATGCATATACAAAACACCTAATCTAAATATATGATATATGTTAAAAATAACTTGATACATATTACCATTTATATTTTTATTCAAAAGCATATTATACCATAAAGCATCGCGCCATACAGTATCAAATGCTTTTTCAAAATCAACAAAAGCACAGAATAATTTCTTTTTCTTATTTTTCAAAATTTCAAAAAAAGAATGAAGTACAAACATACAATCAGTTGTTGAGTATCCAGATCGAAATCCGCATTGGTTTTCATTAATTAATAACATTTCATCAGAAAATTCAGACAGTCTTGCATTTAAAACTGCTGTAAATAATTTCCCGAAACAACTTACTATTGTAATAGGTCTATAATTTTTAGGATTAAATTTATCGCCCTTATTTTTATAAAACGGTTTGATTGTCCCCGACACCCACATTTCTGGTATTATACCAGATTTCAAAATTAAGTTAAATAATTTTTCATATAATTCAATAAACTGATTGCTTGTTGATTTAATATATTCATTTATAATACAATCATCGCCACAAGCATTGTTGTTCTTAAGATTTTTAATGCATTTAAATATTTCATTTTGTGTAATATTTCTATTAATCCTTTCATTCAATAAATTAATATAGTTCTGTTCAAATTTATGAGTATTTTCTTCATTTACCTTATCAGAAACAGATGAATTAAGGTTTTTGAAAAAATCAACTAAATCTAAAAAGGGAATGTTCGGCTGACTAGAGTGATCACATTGATTGAGAACTCGCCAATATTCTTTAGTATTCTGAGATCTTAAATCCTGCATCTTCTTAGTCATTCTTCTTTCTATAGTTTTTCATAGCTTTATTAAGTACCTTTTTGTATTCTTTTTCCGATTTTTTTGCCAGATGATATGAATATTGCGTGTCATTTTTCTATAAAGTTGCCTAGCACGTTTACATTCTATATCAAACCATGGTTTATTCCCCTTTATGATTTTTTCTTTTTACTGTAATTTGTATTTACTAATTTCACCCCAAATGTCTGTTTAGCCGAATCTAATATTACTTGTCCAATATCTGTAACGAGAGTGTTAATATAGTTTTGATTCACGTTTTGTTGATCTACATTTTCTAACTTGGAAATTATATAATTGAGTTTATCAATACCAATATTATTTTGAAAGATACTAGATTTTTCTTGTTCCCATTTTTTAACCTTTTCTGTAGATGATTCATTTGGGATGACGCCAGCATCAGCATCTTCACAATGGGAATGTTCTTTCTTAAGCTTTAAAGTAAATGGTGTATGGACGTTCGAAAAAAGAGTTGAACATTCTTTGAAGTTCAACAAGCCTCTCTAAAACATTAACATTACTCAGGCAATAATCAACAACACTTACATTTCGACATGTTAAATTACCCATTTGATCTTTTTACCCAGTCGACCGTTCATAATAAAGACATTATTTCCTTTACAAAAATCTATAGAAAATTACCATATCGATTTTTACCTTTGTCTTTGCTAGTTCTTCTACGGGATATACCAAATATGTCTAGATTACAAACTTCATTAATAGAAATCCTTTGTAAATCATCACCAAATTCATAATCTTCCAAAAATATATAATATTTTTCTTCAGCAGTTCCTGCATTAAAATCTCCAACCAAAACTACATTTGTATAGTTCGCTATCAATTGCATGTACTCAGTTTAAATTTGACCAAAAGCGTCCGTCGAAGAGTATGATGTGTATTCTGGTGATATATAAACAATACCTAAGATAACTGATTCGCTGCATATTAATTTCGAAATTTTACACCAAAGTACAAATTTACACTCTGTTTCAATTACTTCAATATTTTTATGAAACTGTTCTTGATACCCAAAAGTTATCCCCCCTGATTTAACTTTGGTATTTGTTTTTCTTTTTTTTTTTCATATGAAATATATACCCAGCCAATTTGATTTCATCCATATCGTCTGTTTTTGTTTCCACGAAGCATACAATGTTATGCTTTTCAACCAAATTTTCAAATTCTGGATAATGAAGTTTGTTTACTAAACCACAACAATGTACATAAAGAATATTAAGCATGTTAAAGTCATATTTAAAGTTCACATTTGCGACACTAGTTTTAATTTCATTACAAACAATAGATATATTTACATCAACAACAATATGATTACTATTTACAGAAGTGTCATTGTAATATAACAAATTTTCTTCACTATTTGTATTAGATACATTTTGATTTGGCTCATATTCGTTACTATTGTCGACATCAGTATCGTTGACAATAACTTCTCCTTTTGTTTCAGAAAATTTATCAATAATTAACTAAATTTGTGCAATTTGCATCATTTTCACTAAAACTGATATCATTTAAGAAATCTAGGTTAATATCGAAATCTGCAATTTCATAAATTTCTAGGCTTATAAAATTATTGCTACCAAAGTTTTGAAGGTCAAATGAAGTATCATTTTCAAATAAACGAGAATCTTTAAAAGTATAATCACAAATAAATATTTCATTAATACCCGCGTTACACGAATGTTCACGAGAAGTGTTAACAAAATTACTGTTACTATTTACAAGAAAACAAACAGTTAATTCAGAAAGTGAATTATCATTGTTATGCGGCCCACGGCACCCTTAGTATTTCGTCAGTGTCGATGAACTTCGTCTCTGTCGTTTTGGTGGTCTACTATCGGCACGATTAGTGTATCGATATGGTATAAAGTCATCTTCCAAATTCTCCTGACTAATCTCGAACGCATCTTCTTCCATCTCATTAATATCGTTTTCCTCCGGTACGATATATAGTTCGTTATTAAAAAAAACAAACGATTCAGCGCCTGCGCCGGGTGCCGCACGAACTAAATTTGTCCTCAGAATTTTTTTCTGAAATACCTGTTTAAAGGCATCATTTTCATAAACTTTTGGTTGGAAACATTTGATAACTAGCTATTGTCAACACTACAACACAAAAGAGTGAACTATTTTTCAAAATAAGAGTTATGAACAGTTGTATAAATTTTCACAGCTGATACTCCCTACAAATACCACTTCCGGTATAAACAAAACACATGGTTTTCAGACATTGATTACTACAAGGTGAAATTATTTAATACTAATATTACTTATTTACTTTTCTATTCATATATTAATTTGCTCATTTGTCTTGTCAATCATTTACCTCGTGGGAAGCACACGAGTCCAGTCATAACCTGCATATTGTGTCTAACATTTGTGTACTTGTCAATGTGTTGTCTTATCATTTCATTACTAACAAACCAATAAATATTTATCATTTGGAAACCATGAACATATTAGTCATAGTATTCATCATATTAGCTGTGTGTAAGAACTTAACACAGATTGAAAATGTATCACAAAATATTGTACATGCAGAGATCAAATGCCCACAT
>MJUT01021615.1:214978-234954 GCA_002080005.1 Gigantidas platifrons | reverse complement strand
CAAATGGACCTTTTCAATTATATCGTTATTACTGAAACCCCACACCTCACATCCATAGAGTAAAATTGGCTTAACCATCTTATCAAATAGATCAAGTTGAATCTTTACCGAAAGACCATGTTTTCTGCCCATTTTTAATACTTCGTAACACGCAACAGTAGCCTTGCCAGCTATAGATTGCTTTGCTCTTTTAAAGTTACCAGTCCTGGATAGTCCTATTCCTAAATAATTAAAACTATTGACTATTTCTAGTTTTTCTCCATTTAATGAAAAATTAAGATTCCTTGGGAGTTTACTTCTGGAAAAAACCATAACTTTACTTTTATCTGTATTTACTTTAAGCTTCCAGATAGAACAAAAATAATCTTGGAATGAATTTAGTTGATTTTGAAGATCAGCTGGTGATTCTGCCATGAGTACAGTATCATCAGCTTATAAAATTACAAAAAGTTTCAAATATATACCAAGTTGAATTTCAATTTCATTAGAAATCATTTAAATTGCAGTTTGTCAAGTATGACTCAAGGTCATTCATGAACACTGCAAAAAGAAAGGAAGACAAATTTCCCCTTGACGTACACCATTGCTACATGGAAAACATTCTGACTTACAATCCTTATAAAAAATACAAGATTTTGTACCACTATACATATTTGCAATTATATTATACATATTACTATTCATGTTATTTAAGAGTATCTTGTACCAAAGACCATCTCTCCAAACTTTGCCGAATGCTTTCTCAAAATCAATAAAGGCACAAAACATTTTGTTCTTCTTAATTTTGAGAATTTCAAAAAAGTTAAAAAGTACAAACAAGTTATCAAGCATAGAGTAACCCATACGAAATCCACATTGGTTTTCATTTAGAATAAAAAAAAATCATCCGAGTATTTTGTCAGACGTTCACTCAGGACTGCAGTAAAAAGTTTTCCGAGACAGCTAAGTATTGTAATTGGCCTATAATTTTTTGGAACCATTTTACCACCTTTGTTTTTGTAAATAGGTTTTATATTACCCATAAGCCAGTTATCTGGAACAATGCCTGTTTCGAAAATAATATTAAATAATTGCTCATAAATTTCTATAAATGTATTTGTTGTTGATTTAATATATTCATTTATTACTAAATCTTCCCCACAGGCTTTGTTGTTTTTTAGATTTTTAACACATTTAAGTATTTCTTCTTTTGAAATTATCATGTTTATGTTTTCATTTAGTTCACTTTCATCATCCGGGTCTGATAAAGGAATATTTATGGGGTTTGCATCTGGTTTTTCGTTTAACGTTTTGAAAAATTCAAATAGTTTATCAATTGGAATGTTTGGTTGTTCTCTAGTTTTATCCTTTTTCAATAGTTTCCAGAATTCCTGTGAATTACTCGATTTCAGATTGTTTATTTCCCTTGATAACTTTCTTCTGTGGGCAAGAATAGCTTCATCCATCACTTTCTTATATCTTTTTTCTGCTAATTTGAAGTCGTCGAAATTTTTATTAGTTCTACTTTTTTGGAATTTTCTCTTACGTTTTCTAAAGTTTCTTCTCTCAAAGTGACAGTCGTCGTTAAACCATTCTTTCTTTAATTTCCCAAATTTCTTTTTTCCTTTGTGTTTCAATTTAGAATATTCAGAAGTTCCAAATGTGGATTTCGCAGAGTTTATGAATATATTACATAAATTATCAAGTAAGGAATTAATTTTCAATTTGTCGACAGACGAGCCAGCTTCAGTAATATTTAAATTCATATTTGTAACTTTATATAATAACTTTTTCAATTCATCAATTTTTTATAGATCAATTTGGTTCTGAAATTCTGAACATTTTTCCTGATCCCATTTATGTATTTTTTCGGAATATGTGTAAAGATTAATATTTTCGTTATTTTCAAAAGCATTATTAAAAGCTGAGCACGACATCGATATCTCAAGTGGACAATGAACATCTGAATAAAAATGACTAAAGTCAAGAACAGCAAAATTTGAAAAATAGTTTAACAAACATACAGAGCTAATACAATAATCCACTATGCTAGCATTTCTACATGTTAATTTACCTTTATTTCTGTCATGCTTTAAGTTGTATGTAATGTATTCATATTGAGATGCTGAATAATTATTGAATGAGATGACATGCTCTCTTTTATTAATATCTTATTTTTTTTATTTTATTGTTAAGGGAAATATAAAATGAGTTTATTTTTTATATCTGTTGGAATAATTGAATGTCTAACTATAATTTTACTTCCCCGATGAACAAATATAACTAGTTTCTTTTGTTTTTGGTATGTATATAATAACTTGTACTGTACTTTTATGGTTTTGTTATTTGTAGAAGGCGTCGTTCCGACGTACTAAAATGGATAGAAATTGCAGTTAGACAGCAGTTATAGTTTATCTCCATCACGATATGCATTTGTATTGTTTATCTTATGTTTATTTTGCTGTGGTATACCACAATAAAAATGTGTAAAATATAAATTGGCTTCAAATGATTTGTCTGATATATAAAACGTGATAAATATATTCTAGCTTAGTTTTATTGTTCAAAATAATCTAAAATGATATTTTATTTCAGTGAATCAATTAATTTTTTATTTCAATAATAAGGATTGCATGCAAAACTCAATGTTATGTATTGATAAAGATTTATTTCTACAACGTAATTTTGCCTTGAATAGTTCTCAAAAACTCATTTTAAAGAATAATTTATTATCTATATCTTGGTGACATTTTTATATTACTTTTATTTGTATTCAGGTCCATGTCTCCATCTATTAATAAACCTTTCACTGAGGATATTATTCTTTTATAGCAACAATAGCTCACAAATACTGACACATAAAATAACACAATTGGCAAAACAACCGAACAATATATAAAATCTGAGGCATAAACAAATGAAGAAAATTACCTCACGCATAACAATATAGAAAAAAACTAATGTATTATATATCAATGGTATATAAGTAAATACATATTATATAGGGTTGTGAAACATGTTTCAGGCCTTTAGAAGAGGCTAATTCGTATGAATATATCGGGAATATATTCCTATGAACTTTATACCTCCTGACCATTTTTTTAGAAGAATTATTAATCATTGCACGTTTTGTAGAGAAAACATCCGGAAAAAATACTTTGAATACAACATATTGTATTGACAAAATTACACAAATACATAGATAAACAAACTTCAGCGCCTAATTAGTTATATGACTGAAAATACAAGTACAGACAATACTAATGAAATACTTCAAAGTACAAAAAGGTTAACCCGAGACAAACAAAAATGCAAAAGGACATCTCACAAACAAAGAAAATGGGTTATAACACGAATTTAAGCATTGTCAGTACTTTGATATCACTGTGGTGATGACACTTTTTAGACGTTTATATCTGTATTCTACGAGACATTCATGATCCAGTTCTTGTCAGCTCGCGTCCATTCCATTCTATTATTTATGCCAATAATTCGTATATCTTCAGAGAATGGTGTATGAATATAAATGCCAATAAAACAAAGGAAATCATATTCAACAAGATAGTCAGGCGTATCAAACATTAATATTGCTTTTGTTCAACAGAATATATATCTAGATTCTCTTAACAAATGTCAGTTATAACTGTAACATTGATTGGCTGAATGCTCATACCTTTATATATACATTCTAGCATACAAATGTATGCAAGAGTAAATTAAAGATAAGCTATATCACTGAACATGAATATATAAATGCATTATAATGCAATTAAATTTAATCCCATTGTCACTATTCAAATGACAAGCTCGTCAGACATATCAGTCATAAATATTGCTATTATAGTTTACAGACATCTTGGCTGTTGGCCTTGATTATTAAGTGTGAATACCCTCAGAACTATGGCGGAATATGCGTAATTAGGTGGTACATACAACATCCCCCAATGTTTTTGATATTCTAAATAGTTTTAAGATCCATTTTGTGGTGGCTACAAATAGATAAGGCGAACTGAATATAAACAATTAAAACTGCAACTTCTATGCTATCAATAGTTCTAAGTCTTGTTTCAATCAGTATTTAGAGCTACATGTATCTGTATTTTGAGTGGGTTTTTTTTGGGGGGGGGGTCTTTGGTTTGTTTTTGTTTTTGGTTTTTTTCAATAAATTATTTATTTCTATTGTTTGCGTTACATTTAATTTACTAATTTAACATTTTTAATACTTTTAACACATCTCTCGTAGCTTTACATTTTCCTGACAGTCATGGCTGATCTAAACATTTAACTTATTCTGAACCAAAGTAAAAAAAAAAAGACCACTATATGTACAAGCAAACGCAATTCCATGTTTGAAATAACAAGAAGATGGTGTCTTAGTCACAAACTTGGTCAAAGTTTGATTTATCCTTGAAAACAATTCCAAGTCCTACGAGAACATGCACAAATAATACTATTGTGTAATATATGACATACTAGTATAGCTCTGGATAAATTCTTAATGTAACTGAGGGGGAATATGTACATCTCTGAATCAATTTAATGTTTGGACTGAAATAGCAAACAAGTATGAACAGAATCGAAGCATTATCATACCCCTTACTTCTTTTTCACGTTTTAGGATTGTCTTTATAAGATTGTGTGCATATACTGGAGAATGTCTTTGACGATATCAGTTATATTTACAGGATCTAAATTTAATCCCAAATGTTCATGTTGCTTTCGTTTTTTGTGTAGTCTTTAGTGGATCATTGGTTGAAGACAAACACAGAATACCCAACAAATGATGGTAAAATGCAAACGAACTGAAAATACCCACCAAGTAAAATTGAGAATTGATAACGAACACAAAATACCCACCAAGAGAGAATGCAAAGTGAAGACATGCCCAAGATATCCACCAAGTTAAATTGAGAAATACAAATGAACACAAAGTACCCATAAATGGCGAATGAAGATTGTAGATGTGATATCCACCAAGTTAAATTGAGAACACAAACACAGAATAACTAACAAGGGAGAGCTTTATTCCTTACAGAAGATATCCATCAAATGAAAGCAAACGGCTGACGAACACAGAATACCCTACAATTGAGAGTGGGAAGACGAACACAATATACAGCCACCGAATGAAAGTATACGAAAATAAACACACCTATCGAACGAATATAGACGAAAATAAATACACCACTGAATGAGAGTAGACAAACACAAAATACCATACAATTGAGAGTGAGAAGACGAACAAAAAATACCCTACAATCGAGAGTGGGAAGACGAACACACAATACAGCCATCGAATGAAAGTAGGTGAACACAACATATACCCGCCGAATGATTACAGACGAAAATAAGCACACCCACCAAATGAGATTAGACAAACACAAAATACACCCACTAAGTGCAATTAAGAAAACGAACATATCATAGCCATCATGTGAAAGAACATAGGCAACTGCAGAAAACCCAGCAAATGAAGGTGAAAAGAGCAACATAAAATAAGGAACAAATCAGAGCGAGATGACGAATGCCAAATCCCACACAAAATACCATGCAAGTGAGAGTTAGAAGTGAGAATGGGAATACCAATCAAGTGAGACCATAAATAACTGCTCTGAGTGATATTGCTGGACAGAAGGAGAAGTCAGAAGAGGTCTTAAAATAACGGGACTACCCCGAACCCAAGGAATATTGGAACGAATACAGAGTAAAAATAACCAAATGATCAAAACGCATAGCATGTCATAACAACCGATTATGTCTACTTGGGTGGGTTATTTATGTCAATACGATTGGTATTCCTATTGTACATGACTTGCAAAATGATGTTATGTATCATACAGCAAGAATAAAATACGTAAGAGGTTTAATATCATTTTTTTACTCAGTTAATTAAATATATAAAACACACTCTTAAATTCGTATTTGCTTTTCTAATTTGAATGTATCTAATTTAATATCGCAATCAGGAGACTATTTTCATTCACTCACAATTCAAGTAATAAGACATTGCATGCCAATATATAAAATACATTCCCTGACATTGCTGTCAGTGCTCATGTACTTAATGACATGTAAAATGCTTATTAACTCCAATTAATTTTCAAATATCAATTCAAATTATGCAAGTTGTTTGTTTTTCAATGATTTGTGCTTAATCTAGTTATAGAAGAAATTGTATTACCAGTTATTTAGTCTGATGCAATCGCTGCAGAAAGGAATAAATGCTCGATAAAATTCCCAAAAGTAGAAGAACGAAAAGGAAGTTGTTTCTAGATAAATGTTATGCAATATCTATCATTAACACAGACACTTTCATGTGACAAAGTTAACATAATTAACTTCATTCTCTGATGGTTCAAGTAATCCAATATCAATACAGTTTCAGTAAATTGAAGCGATGTACTTTGCTTTTAGAAAAGTATTTGGTAGTTTTAAATCATTTAAATTAGACAGTGGGATCCGGCAATTCACACACCAAACGTTAACAAATCAAGCAGATCGACCTTACGTTTTGAAACATAAAGAGAACAAAAACTACACAAGAAAGACAAAACGTCTTGTTAAGTCAATACTAGAAAATGTATTAGCTAATCTAATCGGCAAATGTTTCTAATCAACACATTATACATCTATTTAAGGGGATAGGGTGTAAGTGGGTATTAATCTATCATATGTGACAAGCATGTGACAAACTTACGTTCGTGTTGTTCGATCGTTAGGTTTTCTGTGTAGTGTTTTGTAGATCGTTGTTTGTCCTTTTGTCTTTTTTCTTTTGATTATTTTGTTGTCTTTCCTTTTTCGATGTGTATATTCTGATTGCCACTGTGGTATCTTCAAGCTCTCCTTTTCAACAATGACCATGCAGATTGGATCTTGTATATACTAACAAGCACTAATAATTATATATGCTTACTAACGGATTACAATCCCGGTGCTTTATGTATTTTTAACAAATGTACTGATTTCAATGAAACGTAATTATTTTTCTTTTAAACCGACGACCATGTTAGCAAAACTAGCATAAAGAAGAATGGGAATCTCAAATATTAAAGTTCATTTATTTAAAGAGTATTTAAATGTTGAAACATTACTTCACCGAAATTCTAAATTTATAATATAATAACTAATTTATGTCGTATTCACAAAATGGCAATGGCGTGCCACATTTTGAGGTGCTTATCGCAAATATGGAATTTTATATTTGGTTTGAATACGATTATCGATGTTCCACATAATAACTTCCATATGTAATTCCAGCAATAGAAATGGACATCTTCTTAAGTGTCTATATATTTACATAAATATCTTTTTATCCATTCGGTGTGCCAACCGGAGATTTCTGTTTAGAATAATTCCTGATTAAGTCAAATATTTACAACTATTTATTCATTACTACAATAATGAACTGTTTCCAATTGATTAATATACACATGTCTTATCTCTACAATAATCGTGGATCTGTTTCCATCTCTTTGTACCATAAGTCTTAACTCCCTCAAGCATAAATAGCCTCAGCAAGGTTTGGGTGTAGTTTGAACATGAATTGTGCTATGCTGCTAACTTGAAAGTCATTTTGATTTGGCTTTGCATTTTTGTGTTGCAACTCTCTGCTGAAGTTCTGAAATACACACATGCATACATGGTGCACTCATTTGATATTGTTTGCATTCATATTTATCCCAATATCATCAGCCCTTTTCCCTAGTAGATATCTTCCCATGTGAAGATTTACATCTTTCGCGGAAGATAAATATGTATTGGTTGAAAACTAGCACAAAGCAATTTGTCAGCTATATTTGGAATGGGAAAGTAAATGGTGTCCAATATTTTAATTATGTGTGATATTTTTCTAACTGTCCACAAGTGTTTTTATGAAGGTCAGTTCGTGTGCACTAAATTAGATATTCTATGTTTTATGTTGTTTATTTTTTTATGAATTAAAATGTTGAACTATATTTTGTATTGTGATTACTGTTTATTGTCTTATGTTATATCTCAGCAGGAAATAATAACACAAGGACATTTCTTGTCATGAGAACAGCTGTATTATATAAATTTGATTGGCATCTACTTTTTTCAGTCATTTTTAGAAATTTGTCAAAATAATAATATTTCTAACTTTTTTCAAATTAACAATGCGAAGTAAACAATTAGAACTGAAGCAAATTGGTTATATTTTTTCCAGGAAATGAATGTTGTTTATCTTTAATAGAATTATATAGTGATTGTAATATGAAACCTCAAATTGATCTTTTGTCCATGATAATTTTTTTATCTTTTGCTACCCTTTTGTACGACCTCATTGTGTACTGGAGCATAGATAGCCTCAGCACAAAGCAATTTGACAGCTATATTTGTGATGTTAGCAAGGAATGTTTATGGTGACCAATGTGTTAATTATGTGTGGTATTTTTCTAAATGTCCACAAGTGATTTTTATGAAGGTCAGTTCGTGTGCACTAAATTAGATATTCTATATTTTGTATTATTTATAAATTGTGATTTAAAATGTTGAACTATATTTTGTATTGTGATTATTCTTTATTGTCTTATGTTATATCTCCGCAGGAAATAATAACACAAGGACATTTCTTGTCATGAGAACAGCTGTATTATATAAATTTGATTGGCATCTACTTTTCCATATTAGTAATCATTTATTAGAATGCTTTATAAAATTTCTAACTTTTTTTTAAATCAACAATGTCAATTATATAGCACAATAAAGTATTGTAAACCAAAACAAGTTAGTTATATTTTAAGGAAATGTAAACTGTGTTCCTTTAATGAAAAAAATAATGATTGATATTTTTGTCCATGAAAAACTATTGATATTTTGTCTTTTTCGTCTTTCCCACACTTGTTATACAGCCTCACTGGTTACTGATGAAGGTTTCCAGGGATCCATCGATAGAGCTGCCAATATCGTCATCAGGTGTCGGATAGCTAAGCCATCTCGATGAGAGGTTGTCAGGTTATAACGTAGAAATACTGGTCGTGGGACCATAGTGGGTAGCGTGCTTGGAGAGTTTTTCGTCGCTACCAAACTCTCCATACTTTTTTCAAGTTGCAGTCAAGATTCGTTTCTTCGGCTGTCCCATTCATCCCTCATTTCTGTAAAGCTTTGTGATATTGTTGAACTTATCCTCAATATACATACGATATTTGCATTGAACTTTGATGAAGCAACAAACAAATATACTAGTACATAAACATTTTGTGGCATGGGTCTGTGGTCGTCGTCATCCGTCTGCAGGGACGATGGTAATAAACACAGGTGTTAGCGAAGGGCAAGAAGTTCCTGTTTCTTCTTATATGACACCAGTCATGTTACTCATAGTCAAGTCCGTTAAAAATCTTTTCGGTGATAGAGAAAAGAAAGAAAAAAATATGTGTAAAAGGGAACAGCTTCATTGTCATTTGACTTCATATTGCTAATTCGTAGCGTTCATCAAGTTCGTGAGGACGACCGTAGAAGTTTTGTAGCGATGACTTCAAGGTGTTTCTTGGAGATAATTTCACTATGCTCATGGCTGCTGTTGGTCACACATTTATGTGTGGTATCTTCTGAATCAGTGTCGTTGCATTTCCTAAATCAAATTTTCAAGTTGGCAATTATTATCAGTGAGAGAAATAATTTTCATTTATTCAGTTATAGTACAAAGTGTTCTCTCTTTTCTTATTTTTTTCTGAATAAATGTCTTATGTGTACAAAACAGCTCTCCAATAGTGCCCTTTGGAGGATAAAACCTGTTTATAAATGATAATGCAGTGTGAATCTATTATTAGTAGTCTTAACGTCTTGTAAATAACAAATCTCCATGGAGCGATTCAAAACAAAAGACCACGAAGAATATAAATAAGTGTAACAATAAAATCTCTGGAAGCACGGACTCGTATGTTTACTAGATATTATATTAAGCACTTTGGAATGGCAGACATCAAAATAAAAGGATTAAACTGTGACAGCTAGATGTGTACCTCATACATGGAAACCTCTAGAGCATTGACATTTCTTACGATGACCATCATACTATGTAAATGATGTCTCTAGTTTAGGTATCTGATAATCTTAGTTGAGGGAAAAACCCTTCGTCCAAATACACAACACAAATGTAATCATATTAAATCGGCATTTGCGGTAGTGCCTACCGACAAAATGTGTGGGCGGAGCTTATCATCAAAAATCCCCGTTGATATGAACAGCATATTTATGAAACTGTATGTCACATGACCAACGTCACATACCTCAGAAATTTGAATCTTCGAAGTGATTTTTGTAGTTTTAGACTGATGAAGAATATTATTTTTAATAAGACTGAAAGCGTCGTAGGGTGGAACACTAGTGACCATGCCTATCAAATATTTTGCTCCAAAAGTAACTGTGAAACTATATATCAGTGATTTTTCATCCTCGAGATAACCGTGGTTAAAATAATGAACAATCTGAATGTTTGCTCCGCCCACAGCTATTTATACCCACGGTCCCGGTTTAAGTGGAAAACTTTAACCAATGGCAAAAGAACTTAAATTCAAATTCAGTGGAAGCAACAAACAGATGAAATAATATGGGAAATTCATCACGTGGTTGGATACTGAATGTAAACCATAAACAACAAATTGATATACAACATCAGTGAAATAAATCATCAAAACAATTACATACGAGTTCCTATAAAGATCTTGGAGTTTGACAAGGTGCTGTATGCATGAAGCCCGTCGTTAACAATAATGTAAATCACCATGATGAACCTAGCACGTGAAATATTATGTCAACATGACCATGAGTAACATGGCGGTGTCTTATTAGAACGTTTTACCTTCAGAGGCACCAACGTTCACAACAACAACAACAATACACCCCCCCCCCTCTGATATTTAAGTGGTATCCGTGTTGCTCGCCATTTTAGTTTTCTGTGTATACCCTCTAAACAGGTTCGACACAATCTCTTCTGCAGTTATCTGCACTTTCACTCAGGAAGGGAGTGTAAAGAGCGATAACTCTGTTGAAGAGATTGGATTCGACTGTCTGTCAAGTGCCATATCGGTCCTTTCTAAACTGAAAATATATTAATCCATATAACCATTCCAAAACTTTTATATAATAAAATGTTGGTTTGAAATAAATTGAAAACCATTCGGAATCCACTAAACGGGGAATTAATGAGGGTAAGTCGTTGATCAATTTATATGCCAAAAATAAAACGATGGATACAAATAAGCTGACAAAGCGTGTCTAAATGTGTTACATCAGTGTTATAATAAATCGGAACATTACTTTGATTTGAACAAATAAGATTTTAATTTATATACATTCTCACATTATGTAAAACTTATAGAGAATCTAATGTTTTAATGCTAAAACAGATTAATCTCGTTAATAATTCTACAATTTATTTCGTATGACATTCTAAAGTAATATGAAAACTATTTCTTCAATCAGACACACAAATTGCGGCACATTTATTTTATTTCATTGCGATCTATAACGTAAAGTAATAATTACATTATTACTATTAAATTGTTGGTGAACAACCTAATGCAATGTAGGCATTTCCCATTTTTGTTTGCATGCATTTATCAAAGAGATTCGACCATTATGTTTTTTTTAGTATTTGTCCGATTTTAATTGGTTAAATTTTAACATAAGACCCTATGTAAAATGAATAATATATTTTTTTTGGAAAACTATACCTCATAACTAGACATTTGTATAAATGGGATCAACAATCAAAGTGGACATACAGTAGTTGTTTCAACAGGTGAGCGACGAATATCAAATTCTTGGGAACAACGATGATGGTGGTTCTAATGGCATTTAGATAGATCTAGTAGGATGCTGTGTTTTTTTTTTATCTTTTTTTTTTATTATGTGTAATACCACAAATCGGAAGTAGAATTAATTTCAGTATACAGGTCAATGTTGTTTTAATAATATATACATTGTATATCGAATTAATCTAAACTGAGTTTTCAAACGGACCACACAACAACTTACATTGTCCATACTAGTGCATCTTTTGGAAACGATAGAAAGTTCTCAATTTAACCAATACAAGACAGAGAAGCAACACACAGCTCTCATGTTTAACATTATGAAGAGATATTTAATCACCTATATAATAGCAAGAATCTTACATTCTTTACAATTTTGACGTTCGATTACAATGACTTTATTCTGCCTAAGAATTAATATCACCATAACTACGATGATGACATTTCTAATTATTCATATACAGTACAATTGCCTATTTCAATAAGGTCGGTGTCAATACCGACAATTTTGATAGATTAAAAATGTCTTCAAATGTTCCCGTTTGTTTGATAGATAATTTTCTAGATATATAAGTAATAAAGTATTGATTATTACAGTGTACGTATTAATATAGTCTTAGTTTTTTTAATTGATCTTTCTGTACTAAAAAAATATTTCTTCTGTGCGTTCCAAATCAATTTTAGTATGTATTTTCCTGCTCTATAAATCAAAGTTTTTTTAATCAAATTTAAAGATATCTGGGTTTTTTTTCTATCCTAATAACTGAAGTTTAATTACATATAAAGATGTCAAGTTAGTACAGATACTAATATTCGCCTCATTTCAAATCTTATGGACGCGTGAAGTTTCGGCACTGACTTGGTTTATCTTGAAATTTACCGTTCCTAAATAATGTAATAAAGCGAAAAACAAAACAAAATATCACACACACACACTGTCGGAAAAGTTCAAAATTAAATATCACACACACACACTGTCGGAAAAGTTCAAAATTAAATATCACACACACACACTGTCTGAAAAGTTCAAAATTAAATATCACACACACACACTGTCGGAACAGTTCAAAATTAAATATCAAAATTTTTGATAGAGGCAATGTCAATACCCTTATTAGGACAAGTGCATGACCGCTCATGTTCCTGGTTTAGGTCAGGCACTTAGATAAAGTGTCAGGGTTAAACTAACTTTATTGAGTAATTATTATAAGTAATTACATATATTATTAAACCTAAGGATCTCCTCACTCAGGCATAGGTGATCATAGCCGGCTAACCTGTTTAGACCCTTTGATTTTCTTGCTCCCAAAGATTTTAAATTATTTGGCAACATGAGCCCCACTAAAAACTGGTAATCAATTCCTGAAGAGGAAACCGTTTCTGCTCCACTAGTAGTACCCCCTGTATTACTGTTAGACGAACACTATCTAATATAGAAATGACGTTGGACTCCAGAGTACGTAAATAAATACAAATTCATGTGGCATTAAATGGAACCCCCTATAAAACCAAACCAACCCATTTATATAAATCGGCATCCAATAAACTGTGATGCAGTACAGAAAGCATCTTATATAATTGTTGAAGCAGATTATCAAATTATCATACCAAAAATAGTAGTCGCATTGCTATGCTTGCTCTTGGGCAATACTTATTTCTAATTTTCCAGAACATACTACAATAAAGCCATAGACGCAATTATTGGCTTTAAATGCAGGTAAGAAGCATGTTACCTTAAAGCACTTGAAGTCATTAGGAGATATAGACAAAGTTTAACAATTGAAAAAAGATATTTTTATAGAAGATATCAACATGACTGGTTTTTTCATAATGGAAATTTTTGAAATTATAGACTTCTATATATTAGCAGGCACATTATCTATTATTGCAATTCAAATATGTAAGTCCACAGATTATAATGATACTTTAGACACCCGCGTTTATTTGATTTCAAAATACAGAAATTGGTGATATTGAACGTCACAATAAACTTTCCAAAACAGAAATAGACATTACTATTTGTGCATACGTGTATATACAGAATTCGTTGTTTTTGCTAAAGTCACAACAATAAAACACATTAGAAACAATAGTAAACTAGACTACATACATAGAACCATTCTCAATGAGACAGAAATAAATACTAACAAACGGTAGGCATTAAACAGGTGGAGTACCTACTTCGTATTGAGGATAACACTCGACATCAAAAACCTCTCGTATTTATTACTAAATAAATTCTATTTTCAACCAGAAATATAAATAAGATTTTCCAAATGCCTTTCAATAAAATGCAAACAACTGTTAAGAAGTGTTTGAAGATACCAAAGGGGTAATCTTAAGCATCCAATGATTGTACATGTATATACATATAGCTTTAAAATCTTATTGATCATCTAATGTCTTCTAAACTGAAGAAGTAAAAATGAAATTTAGGGTCGGAACCACAAATGACGCACCTACAATTTCAATTGACCAAATATATATATATACGAGTCACGTTCTGTACACACATGACTGCTGGGTATCTCCAGATTAGAAATGGGTCTTGAAGATTAGGCATATACGTGGCTGTTTGGTAACTTCAAGGTTACAGAATTTATTTGTAGCTATATTAGTTAATAAAAACGTAGATATCTAATTTAGTGCATACGTCGCATTTCTTGAATAGCCTTCAACAGGTACCATCGTAATCAAAAGATTGGAAAGACAAATAATTTAAAAAGTCTTTGGGAGCCAGTAAAGCAAAGAACCTAAGCATTCATTGAAATTGTACAATATAAGTGTGGCATCTATATCAGAGACAGCTTGCATATTTTTAGCTGTATTAAATTTACAGAACGCCCTAACAAAATCATCAGTTTCCAATATTGGCTGAAAAAGATAATCTGCAAAATTTCATCCCGGCTTTTAGTGGGGTTCGTGTTACTCGATTTTTAGTTCTATGTGTATGTTTTGTATATCAATGTTTATCCTTTTTCCTTTAACCATTGTGTTGTCTGTCCTTTTTCGATTTGCGAATTCTGATTGCCCCTTTGATATCTCCAAACTCTTCTTATGGATTTTGAAGTTGATGTAGCAAGTCTGATTTTGGGGAACAACACATATCGGTGAATCCCCTTTAAAAGTTCAATGGTTGCTCCCTACAGGTATCCAGACATGTACAATTCATATACTAGATAAATGTATATTAAACCAACAATCATTGCACTCGAGTTGCACGTACAAATATTAACCTATTAGTAAATTGCCATTGGCTAAAATATCACCTGATACTATTGCATACAATCATGATGAAGGAAAGTCACCTTTGTACGCAATGTTCAGTCCACACAATAGTTTTTAAACCTAACACTTGCTATTCTCATCAGAGTGATTTTTCACGTTTTAATCTTGTTGAAATGATGTAGTAGTGCGATTTGACGGATTGTTCCATACTAACAGCAAGAGGCGCCATTAATGATCTTCATAATTGTCACAAGAGATGCGCTCTATTAATTTATTAACGTAAATAACGCCATTACGAGCCTGATGAATGTGTTTGATCCAGAAACAATCTAATTAGAATTATATGTTGTCTGGATCAACTAATTCATTTAAAAAGGGTCCAGCCAATGTCTAAATTTATTTAAATTGTTTCAGAATGAAGCACCAATAGTGTCTATCTCAAATGGAAAGTTTATTGAATTTTTGCAACTTGGTTTATGGCTTATGGTGTTTAACGCCACTTTCAACAATTCTTCAGTTATATTGTGACGGTCAGTTTTATTGGTGGAGTAAACCAGAGGTCCCGGAGAAAACCACCGACCTGTCGCAAGTCACTGACAAATCACATAATGTAGTACACCTCGCCCTGATCGAGATTCTACCCCAGAACATCCCGGAGAAAATCACCGACCTGTCGCAAGTCGACCACGGCGAGGTGTCAGACCGCATTCTATGTACTTGTAGAAACACATTATTTACGGACAGAGACAAATAGGGCTGACGACGATGTCCATTAACTACTACCTTATATAATGCAATAAGCTGTCGTTAATATTCCTCAGTGTAAATCTATATACAGTATATTAACTATACTAAATCATGGACAATTGTATAAGTGCTAAAGTTGTCGACTTTGATACTGAGCAATTCTCCCTCTGTTAAATGTATAAAATGGTGACTACGACAATAAGTGATTCTACGTTAAACGGTCATTGTAATTAATGAGGAAGCATTCAAACAAACACGTTTATTTCCGTGATAAATTGATGACATTGCCGAGGTAATTATATCGGCAGTTTGTCTGGCTTCCCTAACTATGACAAATTATAAGTACCAGTATACGTAATGTACCTTTTTGTGTATTTGTCGAGATGATAAACAAGTCGGATTAAACAATATCTCTCCTTATTTGATCAGCGATCAGTTCTGTTTACGTATTTTCAAATCGGTGGAAAAAAAACAACATCATTTTGCGAAGAAATGGTAAACTTCGTTGGTATTTATAATTCATTATAAATGTTGTCAAAAAATAAAATAATTTCTATCCAAATATGACATTGCTTTTACATTAATAATGTATGAGATATTCATGCATAAACTGATATACCATTCAAAGCAACAATTCGTCTGAACAGTATTCAACTGTGTACAGTTGACAAATGAATATTTGTACATAATTCACATTTAGATCGCATATAATCTAAAATATATATAAGTAAATTAATGAGCCGTAGGAAACTCATTTTGTACAATTGTACCCTTAGAAATTATTTAAGTAAAGGAATAAGGGGGTTTGTTGGTGTTGGTAATATTATAAATAATGTTTAAAGTAGACATTGCTGAGCATAACTCATATCGCCAGTTGGTTTAACGGTATTTAGTCCTCAGTTCAAACATCTAAGGATCATAAATCATACCCTAAAAGTTCGCAGATATCTAATTCAGTGTACACGGCGCGTTTCTGGAATAACTTTTATTGTCAATTCAGACATCAATGCATCATAATTCATACTTTAAAGTTATAAGTCACCAGTTCATGCATCTTAGCATCATACCTCGTACCATAAAGTTGGTTATTCAGTTCGGTGTTCCAATGGGTATGCTTGTGCTCCACTACTCACTGATTTGTGTCTTCATTTCAATGGCTTCTCGTAAATAAAGGGAGAAAATTATACCAAGCCTTTAATTCCAACTTCCGCTATGTGATACTCTCTCACTGAACAATTCTGTGATTATCTGCATCTCATTTATCCAAATGAGCTTGAAGTAAAGGATACTACTGATCCTCAAAAGTCAGTTTCTTACATTAACCTTAACCTTCACCTTGAAGTCAACAATAAAGGAAGATTGGGACAAACCCCACACAAAACGTGATGATTTCACTTTTTCAATAGTAAGAAGAGTTTGAAGATACCAAAGTGGTAATCAGAAACCGTAAATCGAAGAAGAACAGACAACACAATGGCCAAAAAGAAAAAGTACAAAAGGACAAACAACTTCCTATTTATCAGTACCAATATTCCACCAACACCAACGTATGGGGTTTACTTTTCAAATTAAATTTCAATGTTTTACTTAAAGTCGATATAAATCATACTTATAACACAAGCTCTGATGAGCTTTTAAAATCGACTATGGTATATAACAATACATACAATCATACTTACAAACATAGTAAATAAAAACATACATCAATTTATGCAATTCAATATAGACACAAGTTACAAAAGTAGATATCAACTGAACAAAAGCAAGCTAAAAATAATTAGAGGATCATGCATTTAAGCAACAACAAAAAATAATAAAATAATTTAAAAAAAAAAAATTTAAACAGCATGAAAATTTAGATATACAAATCTAAAGGTCATCTGCATGCACTGCACTGGTATGAGTTGCCGTTCCATGTGTGAATTATATTTTTAAAATGTTCTAATGATGTTTCTTGTCTGAAGTGATTAGGCAGCTCATTCCAGATTTGTGCAGCATTATACCGAAAAGAATTTAAACCATACCTTCTTGTGCGTACTCTGTGTAAAACTGCTTTATCTTGATGCCTAAAATTATATTTTTAATCTTTAATTGAAATTAAATCATGAAGATAGCTTGGACTTTGTTTATGAATAATTTTGAATGTTTCATAACTCATCCTAAGACAAGGCAAATGCTCCAATTTTGAAGTCATCGCTACAAAACAATAGCGTTCGTCACCACGAACTTTTTGATCGTTACGAAATATCGATTTCATGTATGGCAACGAATCTTTTCCCATTTTCGTAGAAACTTTCTTTCCTCACCACCAATAGAGTTTTATCGCACTGGACTATGAGTAATATTGCTAATGTTGGCGTTAAACACCAATCAATAAAAAACATATAAGAAACAGAAACTACATACTATTATGGAGCACCTGTTATCATACCGGGGCTCTTTTGTTGGGTCTATTGCTCTCTTCTTTCTTTTTTTCTTTCTAAGTTGTTTTTGTCTTATCCCCAATGTTGCTTGTGTCTTTAGGTTGTCCGTTCTCGATTGCACATTCCTTTTCTCTAAAGTTTTTTTGAGAAACAACAGGTGGATAGAATGAAAAATATCAAATTATATCAATTGTCTCACATTTAGGTAACTTAACTTCGATTCCAACTATTTCTAGGCTGTTAATGTCAATAAACTAAGCTTTTACATTGTCTTCGACACGAGAAGTACAACTTAAGTACGTTTGGTTACTGTGAAATGTTTTGGTATATTTCATGTTCGGTTAGAGTTTCAGATAAAAAGGGTACACTTGAAAACGTCATGTGTTTATTCTTTGAAATTCCATTATAAATACCTCCATAATATTTCATTTTTAAGGAACGACTAAGTTTTTTTGTTTGAACAACAATTTCTGTCATAATTTTTTATAGAAAAAAAACTGACACGAATGAAGTAATTGGAAATTATTAACATAAAGTACTTTGAAAAGTTAACCAGGTGATGAATAGAATAGAATATGTTTATTTGTCAATTAAAGACGCCCATGACAGGCAGTATAATTACATGAAAATCACAATATTTACATTAATTGGTATGATTAGATTGATTGGATTTAACATACAAGACAAACAAATATATGTAATTCTAACATGACGTCCTTCATGGGCTATATAAATAATACAGTGATAAAACTCATGATATATTTTAATTCGCTCATGCGTATTGACGAACAAATTACAAACACAATTCCCTGGTGAATTTATGCATTCATACAGCACTGTGGTGCATAACAAACATAAAAATGCCCGTATTGTTTTTACCTATATTTTTCCGGAATCAATACTTAAGACAACCATCAATGGACTTTGACTTTTGAAATTTAACATCTTCCGGAAGTCGTTTACAAGGAACGCTGATGACATTAAAACGCATGGTTACTGATTTATTTTACGAATGAATTTGTGAGCATTTTACTTGTTTAAGTTGCTAAATTCAAAATGCCATTAAATTGGAAAATATCAGTAACTTCATAGCACCACAGTCTATTTATACATAATAAGGGTAATAACAAAATTACCGAACACAGATCAATCTTCCAAAGGGAAAGTCAAAACTCATGAATCAATAAACAGACAAAATCAGTCAACAACCGGAAAACTGGGAAACCGCAATGGCCCTGACTTGGTACAGGCATTTCTAAAGAAATGGTGGATTAAATCAGATTTTATGGCGCCAACCTCTCGCTTCCATTACGGTTCAAAGGTTCCGGTTGTCACTATAACAGCATTTATAACAACACTGCAACAAAATAGGTAAAACATATGTAAACTGTAAAACATGAAGGTTAGTGAATTTTGTTATGAAATGCATTTCCATTACCGACTTCCACTTCAAAAAAATAAGTTAGATTTTTCCTACTAGAATCGAAATAATTCATGGAAACCAGAGTTTGTATCACGTTTTAACATGGGTTACATTATTTTCGTTGCATTTTATCCCTCGCTAACGCTCGGGATAAAAAATCTACGAAAATAATGTTACCCATGTTAAAACTGTATACAAACTCTGGCTTCCATGAATTATTTCTTAAATATACAATTTTGTAATCAATAATTTTGACAAGTATAGTGATCCCTGTAATAGATCAAGAGACAGTGCATTATCCACAGTTGTATATCTAACACAGATACATGTACATAATTATTATTATTAATACTGTATAACATAAAATATTACTATTATTAATTTTGAATTATATCATTTCTA